>JAKMXC010000020.1:0-225152 GCA_025328345.1 Colletotrichum sp. SAR11_59
TATCCAAGCAGATTATGGCATACGATTTACGGATCTGTGACAGGATAACAGAATTGTTCTCTTCCTATGTATCCCCCTTTAGCATCCCCCTTTAGCATCCCCCTTTAGCATCCCATTTACACATAAACTCCTGCCATGTGATTCTCTTCTGCAGGATTCTCATTTGAGGCGTTACACTTCTCTAGACCCACACCTTCATTCTCATCCTCTGCAGCCTAACGAGCGCCCAACCCCGCCGCCCGCCGTTCTTACTATTCAAATTTTTTCGTCGTGTGGTATTCACACCCATGCCTTATGCACAACAGAATTAGATGGGGAAACGTATTGAAACATGTCCAAATGGTCAGTCTATTCTTTTATTATTATTATTGTGGTTTTTTTTCTTCTCGGAGATACAACGCAGCTAACTTTGGGAGGCAGAGTTCACTCGAGGTCAGCGAGCTTAAAAATGCGGACGAATATTTCGACGAGGCGAGCAGTAGTCCAGCGAGCAGTACTCCGGCAAGCGTCGTCGGGAAGAACCAGACAATCCTTATCAAGGATGCCTTTATTTGGGAATACAAGACCGACAAACCCGACGTCTCCGGCACCCCTTTTCACCAAAACGGCCGTCAGACCGCACGAGTACAAGTGCCTATTGGGACAACCATCTTCATTGGGGGCGACGGGGGGAAATGGAAGCAGATATAGGCTTATGCCTTGGAGTTTTGGCCGTAGAGCTTCGTTCTAATTTCAATACCTTCCAATATGTCCATAGCTACGCAAAGTTGAGCGCCTTCGTCAGCTTTGTGCGAGAAGATCATCCATACACAAGAAGTTTGGTCATGGTGTCGGCGTAGGTCGTTTTGGTACATCGGTCCAGCACTTATAGCACGGAACGTCGGGTCACCCCAAAACTCTCGCAGGCCGGGAAAATCGCAACCTTGAAGCGTGAGATGAGTCTGGGGGATGATTCTGCTGCCATTTATCACAAGATACCGCAGACCACCTTCTATCTCCAAGACAGCCCCAAACAACTTCTGCGCGACGGCCTGCACGTTGCATGAGTTGATCCCAATAGTCATGTTGCAGCCGTACTTTGTGGAGTAGGGATTATTTGGGAATGACATTGAAATTGCCGCAACAAAAGCTCCGTCCTCACTTGAATCGGGTATTCTCTCGGTATATCGGCAAAGGTTCGGTGGAAACATGTGCCTCATATTTTGGAGTGAAGCATTCACAAACGTTTGTTCCGCTTCGTTCTGGACTAATTCGGGGGTTGGGGTCTTTTCGGCCACTTGTCGATGTGAAAAGCCATTGGGGGGATGGGGAGCGAATCCAGATGGAATCGTAGCTACAGAGCAACCATCGGATTCATCTGAGCTGTCGACGCTGGCGGGAGACGGCCCTTGGTGAAAATTAGGCTTAGGTTCAGCATGCGAAGAAAACACTTACGCAAACGTTTCTGGCGTTTCCGCCCGGTTGTTTGCTCAAGAAGCTTCCCCTTGATCTTGTCGTAGACCGAACTTTGTTCCGTGTCAATCGCAATAGTTGCAGCCACCTCCTGTGCGAGGATTGTGATCTCAGCATCTGTGCGGTTTTGTAGCGATTCGATCAGTTCGTTGCATGACCCCTTGTCTTGGTGAGCTTTATGGCTGGTCCGGACTTGCTCTGCAAGGAACAAAGCGAGCCAAGGCAACGGTCCGTTCTCTCGGAAAATCAATGAAGAGCGGCTCTCTCCTGTCGGTGGATTGTTCCATTCGTTGATCGCGATGTATGAGAGTCGCTGCATGCTCTGAAGCCGGCGAAGAAGTAGAGAAACATGTTGCTGATCGAGGCTGGCTGGCATTGTTTGGAGTTGATGTGTTGGCGCCGGTAATGTGGCTGAGGGAAATCAGAGACTAGAAATTACCGCAATTACTTTCATGCGAAGGCCGGCAGCTCCTGTCCAAGAACACGTGGCATATGTTCGCTGACATACAGTGCTAGTAGTAATATAAACGGTGTACAAGGGCGAACGGTTCATGCTTCCAGAAGGTTCGCGCGTATCTAAACGTGTGCTTTTGGGGGAACGTGCGCAGCTCTGGATAGCGGCGTAGGCCGGTCACTCCGCCCCCGTGCATAGCCGGGTTGGTCTTGGCTAGCGCCTCCCAATAGATCTTCCCCTTATGGGCACTTCCGTCACGCGCTATGCATAGCACACGCTCCATCTCGTCGGTGGGCATGCAATTGGCCGCCGTGTGGGCGAACCTTCTCGCAGACTGGGAATGTTAAGGTGGCCGTCAGTGGTCAACAGATACGCTGGCCCATAGCTCCCACTTTACTCGGGTCTGCACGGCCTAAGGAGACCCTGCTCCAGAACGTCCACCTGCGAATTTCTTCTGGCGAAAGCCCGTGCGCTGCCTGATCAGAGGCCTCGCCCTGCTTCTCCCTGCAGCCGCATGCTCCGCAACATTAGACTCCAACGGTTATCGTGCATGGGACGCACTGAACAAGCGAGCGGTGTTCATATCGTTTAATGAGTCATGTACGCTTACCCCGCATAGATAGTTATGCTCGACGTTGGAACGAACTCGGTCACCGTCTGGACCGATGCGAAGGCTTGGGATGCAGCCAGACATGCGCCCCTTCTCGCCTGGCATCCGTTTCTCCATGCCGCAGACTTGCTTTTTGTTCTCTTCGGCCATGGCAGTCTGACAGCGGTCCAGCTCCTTCTGACATGCCCCGGTGGAACACACGTCGAGGTGAGGTCTCATTCGTCAATGGCATGTGCTGATCCCGCTGCCCGCTGCGTCTCGATCTGATGCGATCTGGAGCTGGTCTGAATCAGGTGTACATAAGTAGAGCTGGTTCTCAAAGTGCACTTTATGGTTGGTGCTCCAACACGACTCTTGTTCGCATCATTCGCATAGTTCGCATGTCACGCCAAGAGATATCGACTTCGGACATGGCTGTCCATATCCGAGATGAGACCAGCATCCATAGTCTGCCCCATTACAGCGCACAGTATCAGATTCGTCTGGTGGACTACCTCGTCTGCGACCTCGCGGACGGACGTTGCATTCATTCACTGGATCGCGAAGCTCTGGGCCATCCGCAGAGAGCCACTGTCAGCGGGCCCTGGGAAGAGTTTGAACGAGAGCATGTGAACCGATTGGCGCACGTCACGTATCCCGGTACTACAAACCACCGGGTGGAGGCTATTTCACAATTTGATGGTCATTCTTGCCTGCTGTGGGTATCAGAGTATTCAAATCCGACTTTGTGAGTTAACCTCATGTTAGCATTGTGCGCGTCTGGTCGCTTCTCCCAGACCAGAACGGTTTCAGTGACTGGGACATGCGACCGCCCAGGACCCAATCCGACGAAATGACCGACATAGTTTTGCACGTTTTTGAGCTGGACCGTCATCTTCAGCAACTCCGCACAAGCTGCTCATACACCATCACACCTGCAGCGGCGCAATCAGACTTGCGCTTCGACCAGGAGCAGAATGCAGCATGGCAATTCGGTGCGGCTGCATCGATATCGGGTCAACTTCACGTTGACCAGGAGATTCCTGCGTCCCCTCATGATCTTTTTCAATACAGATCAGTACTTCCCATATGGTCAATGAACACGACGGATTCGTGCACGCAGTACGACTGTCCTCCAGCTGCATGCGTCACGGAGACATCGCAAACCAACCATGAAATAAACCCTTCCAAGCAAGAGGATTGGTATACGATTGGAATCAGTCGCAATAGGAACCATCCTGGGTATTCGAAACCCCCTAATATACGGAGACTACTTTTGTCCATGGCTTTCACAGGGAAAATGCACGCACCTGTCGGCATTGACTAGAAACCAGTACCTGTAAGGACGTCTTCTGTTACCTCATTGACTCATTTACTCATTCATGAATTGGAAGTGATTGCTTAGACACGCACCTCAAGGCTTTCTCATGCAATTCCTGCGGGAAAGGATTTTCACGAAAGCATCTGGCTAAAAGGCATGTCGAGAATGAAACCGAGTGTAGAAACGCGTTGAGTCTGGGTTCGACCAAAGCTCGACGTGCCTAATGTTCTATATATGCTTTAACTTGGCAACTTGTAGCAGGTTCTCACGGCCATCGCAAGGTACACACAATTTCAGATTGCTCTGTCTGCCTAGATTCGTCTTTCCGCGGTGCTAGTAACGATACAGATGACGTTCACCATGGGTAGCCCGTGGTGAGAATATGACTGACGAAGCACCTTGTCCTAGCATCGCATCGGATAAATGATCAAGCAGGCTCAACCATGACGTGGCGTGAATTGCCTGTTCTCCTTGTCAGGTACAACGATGAGGTAGGAGTTTGCCTCGAACTGTGAGTAGGGTTGGTGTTTGCTAGGCCGCATGCAGCTGTGCCGGTCTGCTCCACATATGTGTCACAGCCAGTCATCGGAACAACGTTCTCCCAGGTTTGTGAGTGGTCAATGCGTAGCGCGACGACTTCACCGCGACGCGACTGCTAATGCGAAGCCATCATCCAAACATCACGTTTAGCAGCACCCCACCTATAATGGAAGAGCACTCTGGTTCAAACATTATCAAGGAAAACCCTATCGGCAGCAGTCTTTCTGCTTTCTTGGATGAGTTCAAATCGACCTGCGGAGACCTTACTTGTAAGCTGCAAGCAGTGGACGAGCTCGAGGTGGACGGTAGGAAAGACGCAACTGCCAGTTGTTCTCTAACTGATCATGTTGGCAGATCTTCAAAACCTTGTCTTCATCCTTCTTTCGACACTGCAGATACTTCCTGCTGCACGCCTACTTCCTACAAGGATAGGCAATGGCACTCTTCGAGGCGATCTTTCGAGACTGAATACATCAATTACATCGAACAACTTCGACCTCAATCGAGCCAAGCCTCTCTTGAAAGCAGCTCTTGCCGACAAGCTTGACGATGAGCTGATTTGGCGTCAAGTCAGCAACCTCGCCACCGAAGATACCCCACCTCCGCGATCGATAGTATCTTCACTTCAACAAACCCCCTGGCTGCACAACACGAGCAGCTTTGCAAACTCATCTGAGCACCGCCGATATGTCGACGATGTACTGAAAGAGGAGCTCGGCACTATGTATGTAGGGCTCCCCGGCTTTCGAGACGCATATTTCGGGAGCCTAGCAGGACTTGAAGCAGCATCCAAGGAGTTCTTCGATCAGTGCCTCGATGGTAATGATCCTTTCTTCCAAGACGGCTGGAAGGGATGGCCCCAGGACGCAAACGAAAAAAGTGTGCTGGAGTGGCTTGCGAACTTTGTCAAGAAGCTAGCACTGTTTGCAAAGACACAGACGCCAAATACGACACATCAACGAGACCTCCTAGCACAGCCCAACACCACAATGCAGGGCTCTAGAGCAGATCGCAAACTGGATGTTGGGTTTATCGACAAGATGAAGCCTGGCCAAGAGCCTGGATACCACTGGAAGCAAATACTGGTACCTGGAGAACTCAAGAGCAATCCAACTGCGGACACGGCCTCCAAGGCATGGCTCGACCTCGGGAGATATGCGAGGGAGGTGCTTGCTGCACAGGACACCCGGCGCTTTGTCCTGGGCTTTACACTCTGCGGACCTCTCATGAGGGTGTGGGCATTTGACCGGCTTGGAGCCATTGCGTCAGAGCGGTTTGACATCAATGAAGATGGGCAGCAATTTGTGTCCACAGTACTGGGGTTCCTTTGGATGGACGAAGAAGCCCTAGGGTTTGATCCGACAGTCATGACATTGAACGGCGAACGCTTCATCGAGATCGAGCGGAATGGTTCCACAGAGCGGATTGTTATTGATAGGTTGATCCTACGGGCACGCTGTGTCGCTGGCCGGGCTGCAACTTGTTGGAAGGCCCACCCCGAAGGGCATCCAGAGACGCCGCTTGTCATCAAGGATTCATGGCAATACCTTGAACGTGGTGAGGAAGGTGAGCTTTTACGCGAAGTGACGAACAAAGGCGTCAAGAACGTGGCTCGGTATTATCACCACGAAACGGTCCAGGTTCACGGGACAAACGATGACATCTGGAACAATGTTCGACGCGGCCTAGATGTCACGGCAGCGACAAACTACCGGCCAGGACGACAGATGCCACCAAGCAACACAGCAAAAGATGCCCCGCGAATGGGTCGCACCAGCACCAGCAGGAAGCGACCGTCCAGCCAAACCGGTTCCGCTTTGCCCCCAAGCAAGCGATCCTGCTCTGTGTCTCCCACAAAAGCTGCAAGTATACCACCAAATCGGGTTCATCGACGTATCATTCTCCAGGATTATGGTAAGCCTATCTATAAGGCAAGCTCTCGATCATCACTACTTGCTGCTCTGGTAGGCTGCATTGAGGGCCACGAGTCTTTGTACAAGGCTGGCATCCTCCACAGAGATATATCCATCAACAATCTCATGATCAATGAGGATAGTGATAACCCATCCTGGCCTGAGTTCCTGATCGACCTTGACCTTGCTATTCGGGTGCAGCGGGAGGGTGCTTCGGGCGCCAAGGGAAAGACCGGTACAAGGGCATTTATGGCCATCGGGGCGCTGCTAGGCGAGCAGCATTCGTTCATGCATGACCTGGAGTCGATATTCTGGGTCTTGTTTTGGATATGCATTCATTACGAGGAGGATGGTAAAGATGTTGGGCCAACTGAGTTAGACAGTTGGAATTATGAAAGCGACAACAAGCTGGTGCGGTCTAAAAAGGGTGAGATAAATGATGAGGAGGATTTTCTCCGAAATGCAGGCGAGAACTTTACTCCATACTACCAGCCATTGGTACCATGGGTTAATAAGCTGCGCAGAGAAGTGTTTCCGAGTGGCGAGAGGTGGAAAAGGCTAGAGATTGGACTTTACTCGTCGATGAAGAGTATTCT
The DNA here is from genome assembly GCA_025328345.1 of Colletotrichum sp. SAR11_59. NCBI lineage: Eukaryota > Fungi > Ascomycota > Sordariomycetes > Glomerellales > Glomerellaceae > Colletotrichum > Colletotrichum sp. SAR11_59. The sequence continues at coordinate 6,866 of JAKMXC010000020.1, forward strand.
TCAAGACGCACAGCAGGATATAAAAGTGAGAGCGGTGGGATAATGTACAATATAGCTGCTGAGTGATCCAGCAGGAGGCTGACCTCGTCATTCGTTGAGTCAGCTGTTCGAGTTGTTTTCTCCTCTTCTCCTTGCCTCCGATTCCACTCGCTTCTTATAGCACGCTAATCATTGGTTTCTTGTGCGGCCGCTGATCGCGGAGGGCACTGCAAACCAGCCCCTGCTAAGTTATCCTGGACACCACCAAGATTGCCCGCATGTCGGCTGTGGCCAATGAGCTCGGCTCCGGCCAGCCTGGCCGGTTCAAGAGTGTGTGGTTCACCCTGACATTGGGCGACGATGCCCACGTGATGGACTTTGCTGTGAAGAGATCCTACGTCCTGAACAAAAAAGAAATTCGGAGATATTATCGCTGTTGAGCTGGGCTTCAACACTACATGATCTCCAAGATGCAAGTGATTGCAGTGGTGATTGCCCAGTCAAACCCAGCCTAAGCCCGCTTCCCCTGGTTAGATGCCCATCTCGCGGCCGGAAATGAAAGCCGCAAGTTTCCCGACTGGATGGCAAATATACGGGTGGGGGAGCCTAGCTTCAGGGACCGCTTACGTCCATAGTGATCCTTCTGCACTGGCAAACTGGCAATCATGGATGCCTAGGCGAAACAAAGAAGGGTCGAGTTAGAACGGACTGGTTTATTGCTGTCAGGCTGCCGCAGCACATTCGTTACAGCAATTGTTTCACCTCGAGCGACCTGACTTATGCTTAACTAGAGGTATGAGTAATATCCGCAAGGATATCCTTATTCAGGGGATCGTACATTCATTATATAGATATCGGGTTTCTTCTCATAGCCATTCCTTCGTCATACTCATCAATATACACATAATGACCCCTGCCTGTCTAACTGCTGCTCGATAAATGCTATAGAGCCTTTGAGTCGGGGTTGACTTGGATTTTCAAAAAGGTCAGTCTCGTCAAAATGATTGCAGAAAAGAAGGGGCACCACCTGCAAGAAGGAAGCCTTCAAATATTTTGATGGCGTGTCGGCATGCGTCTTCACAAAAGAAAGGAGGTTGTCGCCTGAGATTTCGAGATAGATGCTACGAGAATAGTTGAGAACTTGCAAAAACACAAAGGTTGACGCAGCGAGACAAGTAATACGACGGTCATGGAAAGGTTCTCTATAAAGAACTACATCTAAGGTACGAGGGAGGGTGCAAAGGAAGCCATCTAGAAGGTGATATATGGGCCGCGTCCTCCTCGAGCCCCGGCTCTGGGCGGTCATACCATCGCCCCCAAGCCCCCAAGCCCCGATTTAAGCTCGGTCCGCTCCCCGGACAGATCTCATGCCCGAGGCAGTCATTTGCCAGAAAAGTCATGGTTTAGCGTCTGTCCGGCTCATGTTCCATCCCTTATCATCGAGAGAAAGATATTCGGTCGCGCCAAAAACAGCTCAAGCCCGTCCCTGGTGAAGCCCGCGCCCTGCAGCTCGGTCAGCAGACGTATGGGCAACGATACAGAGCGAGAAGGGACGAAAAATATCTTTCCATTTAGACCGCCAGATGCGGCGATCGTCCGAGTGCGTCGGGTCGGGCGGCTCCATAGACGCTTGAACGACAGGGTGCCGAGTGAGAGACGCAAGCGCGGGCCGAACCTCGCACGCTGAGGCGACTGTTGCGGCCCAGCTTTCTATGGCAGCTTTGGCTGGCGAGACCTGTGGGGAAAGCGCGAAGGCCGCCGCCAGATCGTGTGCGGAGATGTATTTGATGTCCACGTTGGGCCGGTCGGCGCCGAGAAGAGAACGATCAGAGGTCTTTTCAGAGTCTTCTGGGGCGGATTGCTGGATGATGCGAAGGTTTTCAAGTTTTGGAGCACGTCTGATGAGACGACGCAGCGCGTTTTCGTCCGGGCGATCTCGCGAGCCAGTGCAGGGCGCAGTCTGCAGTGCAATAATGATGGTAACAAGTTGGTCGAATTTGAGGCTCAGGGTTGTCTCCGAGGGGAGTTCGTCGACGATGAGAGTCTCTGCAGCGCTCGCAGCCGCCTGGAACGGGTTCGCGTTGAGGTCCAACAGCGTCACGGCCATGGTGCCGCGTCTTCAGCGTGACGTCTCCGAACCCTCCATGTCTCGCTCCTTTATGCCCGCGAAGTTGGCCATCATCACCCAGGGGTCGCAGGGCCAGACAGCACTCGTCGCTGCGCTGTTCGCTGGCGTCGTTGCCGGGCCTGTCGCGGTCGCCTCGCAGATGTTGCGCCGCCCCGCGGATGGCAGGGAACGGCGTACCGGAGCAGGGGCCGACGAGTAGCTGGATGTAGCGAGCGCCGCGCGGGTGCGTCGCTGCGTGGCGCTAGCGCGAGGGGCGTGCGCGAGGGGCGTGCGCGCCAGGAGCAGGTGCCTGGGACGGTGGTGCAGGGGTGTGCCAGGATGACTGCAGAAGCCTGGAGTCACCTCGCACGCCGACACGCCCCCCTGGCCAGCCCGCACAGGGAGGGGGCAGGGTCGCTCTCGCAGCCGGTGTTGGTCTATCAGCCCTCCGCTTCCATGTCGGTGGGCCCAACGTGCGGCGTCGAATTACGCCCAGATGGCGCCGATCCCTGGCGCGCCGATCAACGACGTGCCAACGTCCGCAGGCGCGAGACGCCAACGGGACGAGCCAGGGCGCCGGCCCCGGGTTCGACTTTGCACCACGACGGCTGACACGACGCCCATCTTGAGGTGTCGGGCCATTCGTGGTGTTGGCTGTCCCATTATTGCTTTTCAGCCCGCGCCCAGCTCCCCTGAAGCACGACGACCCCCGAACGGGCGGCCTTTCCGACGATCACCGCCATGGAGAAGAGGGGGGATGTCTTCGGATGCCGCACGCCCTGATTGGCGTCAACAACACGCTCACCGCCTGCAGACGGTCAATTGCCCGACGATGCTGCCCCAACAAATGGCCAGGGACCGACACAGTTCTCCTCCTATGTGTTGCTGCCCCTTTTCAGACGTTCGACGTTCGACGGACTGATCCGCTGATTGCGCAGAGGGTCCAACAAACACTGCGTCCATGTCCATCACCATTCTGGCCATATACATCTCAGCCATCGCACTCGTGCTGCCCCTTCTCATGCGTGGTCGTCATCTACCACAACATGAAGCACAAAGGTATCCCCGGTATGCGTAGCCTCTGACCTTACTGGCACCCGCAACATGCTGATTCATTCACGTCCTCAGGGCTTGAAGGGGCTTTTCATGCGGCCTGCATAGTCGCCGCCGGAAGCTTGATGCTGGTGCTGGCTATGCACCTGGCCGCCCGATACCCTCCGCACGCGCGCCTTATCCGTGCCCTCGTCCTCAGCGTCGGCGTCCTTAGTCTCCCCTTCCTTCCAGCCTATTCGGGGTCGCCTCTCTACGCAGGACTCAGCTCGAAATACGGTCAACTCAGACTCATGATGGCACTGTACGTCGGCGCGCCCGTGTTGTCGTCCATCCTGGATATCACGCCTGCATCAACGGCAAGTGCTCCGTCGTCCTTCCGAACGCGCGCTAATGACAATTAGGTTGTGCTCTTCAGCATCCAAATCCTCTCGATTGTGTACTGCCACGTGTGCCTGTGCCGGCAGACGAAACATGTTGACCCAGGAGACGAGCCCACAGCGTCTGTGGATGGCACCTGCCAACTCAACAACCGTACCAGTGGCCTCAGCATCACTTGGGTCGACTTCTGTCTCGCGTGGGCACAATATACGATCGCACCAAAGTCAGACGTCACAAGCGCCGCCTTCGACCTGCCACCTGAGCAACTTAAACATTGCTTGGAACTCCTGTATCGCACTTGATAGGATGGGGACGACGCCTGCGGAGATGGGTCGTTATTCACCGAAGAGTTGGGCCTAGTCTCAACCAATTCTGTGCGGTTCTTGGGCTCCTCGAGGCGCTATACAGACTGTGGTCCTCGAGAGCGGTGTTGGACAAGGAATTGGAGAACATGTAGAGTAATTCTTAGGATTTCGACTCATGAGAATCGGTGACTGCATACTCTGAGGCTTTGTGAAGCATCCCAAAGCCACAGCTCTTCTATAAAGACACATTCATTCCCAAGATGGCAGCCAACACGCCCGACAAGCTCAGTCCAGCTCTTCAGGGGCGTACATTTTCACCCCTGTTTTTTCGTCCTTGTGCACCCATCTCTGTTCACCCTTATCCCAGCTCCAGAACTCGTGAGCTGGATCTTCGCCAAAGTCTGCTTCGGCTGCCTTGGCCGGGAGTTGCAAGGCGCCATTGAAGTCGTCTCCCCTGCCTTGGTCAGTGGTACCATACGAGTGGTCTTCAAGACTTCTCGGCACCTTTGGATCCGTCTCCGCACCCGTGGTCGTGCCACCGGGACTCGCACAGTTCTCCGGTGGCAATGTACTGTCATCCCTCGAAGACGTATCATGAGGTCTCCCGGCAACGCCCCGGTCAATATTGTCCAGCGCCCTGGCCGAAAGACTGTCTTCGCAATCGGTCGCGGCTTTCCACGAGCCGGTTGCAGGAGGCAACTCGTCGCCTAGACAAGAAGCCCGGAAATTGCCAGTCATGTCGGCCAAGTTCGACAAGTTCCTTGCTGTCAACGGGAGAAGGTCGTCTGCTTGATTCATCGGACGGTTGTGTTGAGATGTGACTGGCATTTCGTCTGACAAGTCACCTGTAAACGTGGTCGAGCCTTGCGCTCATGCGGGCAGACCTACTGTGACACACTGTGACTCTGGTCCGCAAAGTATATGTCCAAGGAGACCTTAGTGGAACGCAAATCGGTGCGTGCTGCGTGTTTAATCCTGGGCGGTGATAACAACTTTTTCTGCTCCCGTCTTGCTTTGATATATCGCCGACGGGACACGAAGTCGGGAGTGCCGTGGAATGCCCAACTAACAAAAGCCACGAGAAGGCTGTCAGACTGCCAGGCTATCAGAATGGAAGTGTACCTCGCCAATACCGGAATGAAGTGGAATTTCTATGGCATTTGAGGCAGAGCAGTCGCCTGGGTCCCGGCAGTTCAGCGTGGGCGGAGTCAGCAGCAGGCTCCCCAGCAAATCTCATCTTATGATCAACCCGAAATCTGATGAAATTTACGTGTAATCTATGGGATAACAGATCCTGAAGACCCAAGTACGACTACGTATTTGAAATTTATACTGTGTGTGCATGACTTTGCGAGTGCTGTTCCGTCTCGTTATGTAAACAAACCAGCGTCCCGTCCTTGGTCCGTAAATGCTTCTTTGAAATGCCGAAGGCTATCGAGGTTGGGCGCAGTATGCTTGAAACGCGTGACAGCCTTGGCAGAAGGCGAGCCCTCCGGAACTCCTAGTGATTCATTGACAGCACCGGCAAGGGCGAGATGCTCGAGGTCTACTACAGTAGGACAAGGGCATTGAGAGAGCTCGTCTTTAGCAGGTAGCGCTCGAGGTGATGGCAGGTAAGGCTGATGTACTTCGAGCTGCGGCAACACTCTTTTCGCAGATCCTGCAGCGATAATCACGATACCTCTGCCCTTTGACTCCTCGAGACGCTTGATGGCTTCCGTCCCGCCTACGACCAAGGTGGCCCTGTCTTCTTCACTCTGGATGAATCACCATGATTAGCTCTGTTCACAGCAGCCATCAAAGGTAGACCGACCCCAATCACGGTGTCGCCTTCAGCGCCATCTGGTAGGCTTGGCAGATTGTCCGATTCTGGCGGGTTAACCAACCAGCCAAGCAATTCGAGCTCTTCGGCCAGCTGACCTCGACGAAATCGATCAAGAGACTGTCTAACTTGAAACGCCGCGTCTGTGGCCGATGGCTCGAATATTTCCCATCCCTCCAGTCTGAGCAAGTTGGCCGCAGCAATTTGTAAGCCGTCTGGTTTGTCAGTCATCGACGCAGCGGCTTCTTACAGGAGACAGTCACCTTTCGCTATTTCGGACAAGATTGTCTGTGAAGTCTTGTGGAATTAGTATTCAAACCTGACTCTCGTCTCGGGCTATTTACCTCCATATCTGAGCTTTGCCTCATGCTGGCCAAGGGGATCGTATGCGCCAGCAGTCATCGGATATGAGTTCTTTCAAACCAAGCACTCTGCAGTAGTGGACGAAGTGAGTAAGTGAAGAAGTTTCAGAATTGACCTGTGAAGTGACCATCTTATACTCGGGTCGACAAAAAGTCCCTGGCAATTGTGAAACGAGCATAGGGCTTCTGGCTCGCCAATCATTGCCGGATGCGTACCTAACCGGGTAAGTTGAATCTCATCACCGTAGCAGGGGATAACGTGCAGAAGGAGGGGTCTCCAGCCTTGACCAGGGTTGAGCGACGTGTAGTAAGGGTGAGTGGGCGACTAGGTTAATGTCATAGAAGTACGTAGTCACCCAGAGCGATCACGCAAGGCTGTGAATCAATGTCACTTTGATTGAGCCTGAGTTTGTGCCATGGCTGTGAAGAAAAAGGAGCACAATGCCGATGCCAACCCGGTCGACTGAGGTAGGCAACGCACGCGGCAAGGATTTGGTGAGCAACAGGGGCCGCAGCTATGCTACGCTCAGTCTGGTGGTGATGCAGACTGGAGAGGTCTGGCATATCTACCCCAGACATATGAAGAAACGACCATCGGGATAAAGGAGGACTGGCTGGCAATGGGACCTCTGCGATATCACACGGCCTCCATCAAATGGATTTGTGGTGAAGTGATAGTAGGAGATGCACACTGATACTACTTTTCTGGTAAAGAATACTTGATGTCATTTGTGAAAGGCGCACCCAAAAAGCAGAGCAGTTTGTCTTGGCGCCGATTCATTGGCGGTGAGCGCAATGCACTCACTGGGGTTGACAGGCATGAGCGAGGCCTGAGACCCTGCGTCCTCAGTTGCTGATGTAACATCGACTGGGGAACGAAGGATCCTGGTGGACGTCTTGCCCAGATTGGTCCGATCTGGGCTGTTCTGATGCATATACAGTTCGTCCAAAGCGCACTTTGCGCCGCTTGCTTCAGCTACATGTCGCAACTGCAGCGTTTGCAGACAATCTCAAAGAAATGTCAACCTCATACTCCATGGTCTTCCGTACTCAGCATGATAGGAGGGCCCAAAATGCCACATACTACAGTACAGACCGCCAGGCTTATGTAGTAGACTACCTTGTTTACCGTCCGGAATCTGACTTCTGTGTTCATTCGCTGAGTGCGGAGAATCCTCTGACTCTACCTCATAGAGTTGAGGATCAATCTTTCTGGGCATTCTTCGAACGAGAACATGTGAGCGACCTCGCTCAAAAGACTGCCCCCGGGGCTACCAATACGATTATCAAGCCTTTCCCACTGTTAGGGCGAGATGAATTGAAATTTCAGCTGTATACTTCGTAACTCTGCCTTTGTATGACCCTTGACTAATTGTGAGACAGTCATATCCGTCGATGGATCGACCCGTCATCTCCGTCGGCAGGTCGATGCAGTTTCTCGGGACCACACTTCGGTGCACGACCAAGAAAGTCAACGCCTGACGAGCTTGACGACGACGTTCTACGTTTCTTTGGAATAGGCTCCGCTACTTTCCCACAGTTCACGTCGCAACCATCACCAAATGCTGCCAGAGACAGACCTTTCGTTCATAATTCGTCCATCTCCGTACAATCGGGACTTTCAGAGATGAACCCCGACTTAGAACAGCGCAACGGTTTGTGGGTACGAGACAACCCGTTGTACAAAGAGATTCGTAGGGCATCAGATGATTCTTTCCTCTGCCCTTGGAATGGTCTCCCTGACTGCAATCATCCTGAGACATTTTCTTTGGAAGAATATCAGTCCGTAAATCTACCTCATCCAATGTTATGACTGCTAACACGAAGGTCCTCCAGTTCATACATCGATAACCATCTACGCAAAGATGCAACTGATTCCGGGCATTACACCGAGCGTCATAGGGCGCCTTCGGGCCGGGGAGGAGGGGGGGTTGTTCAGATGTATCCCGATTCGCTGAGGAATGAAATCAGTGTTTATCAGTGGCCTCGCAGACTTGACGACATGTATCGATCTCATTTGGGCGAGTGTGGATTTTAGACGTAGAGAATACTTTCTTCCACGTGAGAACCCAGAGTCATGCATAAGTTGGCCTTTTCAACGCATGATTATCTCTTGTGGCCCTGAACGGCATGAATACAAATGGCTCCGCCTTTCCCACTTCAAACCCTCCCAGCTTCACAAGATCTTCCACAAGTTCACACACCGACAACCACCGTTCAAGAACTACTGCAATGTACCGCTATCCCTGCGTCAACAGATACAAGCACGGCGTTGACTGCCCCGGCTGGTTCAACATGCATGGCGTTCGCTGCGAAGACTGCTTCGTGGTAAGTGGACAGCAGATCGAGGAGGCGGCCAATGCTCCTGTGGCTAGTAGTTACAACCGATAAGTGGGGGCGCATCTGGGATAGAGCGGAAGGCACCTCCACTCATTCATCTGTTTCAACGTGACGTACACCTATCCCGTGGAATTAAAGATTAGCGTAGTACTCGCGGGGCTTCGATGTCCCCTGTCGGTTACGAGGTACGACGGCCAGATTCAAGGCCCAGACCTAATGCGTTGGGATGGGCTGTCAGCTGAACGTCGGCGTTCCAACAGACCGTGCATCAGATGTCACCTCGACGGGGTCGGTTATGGAGCGCTACAGGCTTGCTGGGCACAAGTACCCATAACGCGCGGGCGTCGGGATCCTCGCACAGCCAGCGGCACGCTAGCGAGTTCCCCGGCGCTGCTGGGGTATGGACCGACGGTCAAGGGTCATGGTAGGGTCTCGCTTGGCGGACACGCCCGGGGTGGGTTGCGAGTACCACGGAAGGTACCTCGCGATAGCTTAGGTACCTGTGCTCACGTTTGCGTAGAGTGATCTTATACGCTCCTCATCGTCGACGCGAAAGATAGCAGGGGTAAATCATTGGTCAAGGGGCAGCATTGCGGCGTAGAGGACTTATTTTGGACGTCTGGCCAGCTGAAGAAACTCCTCCAGAGTCTAAAGAACTTCCACCGCTTCTTCCACGGACCCATCTGCCTGCCTTGGAAACCTCACGGTTGGCCAAGACCGTGTTGATTCATCGTCCGATCTTGTCACATACGAGATCCCCTGTTCCGTCTTGTTCCCAGCCGTCGCACGAAATTCCGGTCCGACTGAGCCATTGAGTTTACCTGTTGGACAAAGCTTGTGTTCCGAGCGGATTCACATCTCAGTACGTCACGATGCAAGTTGGACAGCTCCCTCCGGGTCCCGAGACAGGAAATTTCTACATCCCGATTTGCAATGTGTGTTTCCATCAACACGAGCTCTGCGTTCTTACCTTCTGACTGTCGGCCTAGTTACCATTCGATACAAGATGGCAGGCGCTTAAAGAGTGGCTCAGCAGTCGACTACATTCAGCTCTATCACCCCACCTCGGGCTGGATCAGGGTCAAGGGACCATACAATTTTTATCGTGCATGTGGTTAGCGGCCAAAGTTGAAGCGTGACCAGGACCTGCTGACACGCGCTTAGATCGTTTGAAGGATGGAGTGTTCAACGGCAGACGCATCATTTACGATGACAGCAACATGACGAGTGCTATCGTCGTCAAGGAGGTGCACAATGACGAGAATGCAGTTCCAGTGAATGGTACCGTGAGGTCTCGCCAACCAGCGCCTGCTCCATTCTCTACGCAAATCGATCATCAGCCCGCACAGTACCCCTTCGCATTCTCGGAATCCTCATCGCTTATACAACAAGTGAGAGCCCCTAGTACTACATGGTGCCAAACCACAATTGCTGACTTACAGCAGGTTCCAACGGACCTCGAAAACTTCAGCCAGGGGCTTGATGGCATTCAGATACAGCGAGCTTGGTGCCATGAATACCCTACGTACGTGTCCAACAGTGGGTCCTTACCGAGCGTCGCGGCTCGAGCCAACCAACCCAACCAGGTTGTCTCTGTTGAACATAGACGAATCATTGTCAGACGAATAAAGCCCAGCACTCCAGAGGACCAGATCAGAGGGCTCATCAAGCAAAGCCTAGCACAATTGACCCCAGTCAAGGCCGAGCTCCAGAGGATCGACGTCCCCCGAGGGTCGGGCAGTCAAAACAGAGGACATGCCTTTGCAACATTTCAAACCACCGAAACTGCTCGAAGCGTTGCTGAGTTGCTCAACGGCAAGACTTGGAATTCCCGTCGGCTCGAGGCACGTCTCACCACCGAAGGTGTCGCAGAGGATCAGGCGAGCCGCGCGTCTCCAACGCCGAGCTCGAATTCGAGTTCGCGGCAGAAGAAATGCGACAACTCGAGAAAGAAAACAAGCGAACAATCGCGTGCGATGATCCCCTCCGGATCTGTCGGCTGCCCTTCTGAGTCTTCTGAGTCTCGCTCAATGAGACTAGGTTCGTCAGGTTGCAGTAGTTTATTGCCAGCAGAGCCATCATCATCGCGCCAGACGAATACCCAACAACCAGCAGGGCCGGTAATTGCAAACGGGACAAGACGAATCCAACCGTCACGCCAACAGAAGTGAGCGCTTGAGATACCACCAGGGAGCGCCAAGAAATCTTATTGTTAGTCAAGCCTATTGCATTGGATCTATCTGTTCCTCATTCCCCTCGGATTGAACCACATTCGAGTGACACATCACACAACCTTCTTCAAAGTCTATTGTGCTTTTGGCTTCACAACTTTATAGAAGAGGACGCTAGATTTGCTTAATGCTGCACATATGTATGTATGTACATACAAGAGGAAGAGACATCTGCACGTAACTGTTTTGACGCTTGTGGCTGCTATGAAATCTGGAATGTCAGAGCCTTTTTGGGGTCTTGGGTAAAGGGGGACTAAGGAGCAGCACCGTGTTGGTTGATAGCGACTGGCGGCGTTGGAGGAGGTGGTGAGGTTGTGCTATGCAGACTCTGGAAGCAGGCTGACGACCCACCATACCCACTGCAGCGGTTACTGCTGCCAGCTAATGCCAGGCCCGGCACCACCACCACAAGCAGCCGTAAAATGGCTTATATGCCGGAGAGTAATCTTTGTCTGTTAGGGGAGCTATTCCTGGATGCGTAAGAAAAAATCTGAGCAATTCAAAGACATTGCATCGTGACTTACAGCTGGCTTTGTGCTTGGATCTTATGGAAGCCATTGGTGACGTGCGGGGTGCATCCTATGGCGAGTCGGTGTTGGCGTCACCGGCATCCGGTATTCACCGCCCACCGCCCCGTTACCGTAGAACTGCGTAAGCAGATTTCTTCTCACAAGCAGGTCCGCGTATGCAGGATTCGTCTTGAGCAGGTCTGCATGTGCAGATTTCGTCAGCGACCACGCGCGAACGTGGTGGCAGGGTTATCGCGAGTCATGGCCGTGCCATGAACCCCCCTTTCCCCGGCGTCACGCCGCTCGTGCAGCGCAATTACATCTTGGATCTATAGAGTAGACCACAACACTCATTCTTAGTTATTCAGATCGGGCCGGCGGGGACAGCGCTTTCAAGGCAGGCGCGAGCGGATCCCTGGTCTGTGGCTGGCTCGTTAAGCGAGGCTAACCGTGGCGGTCAATTGGCGTTGTCCCACTTATTGATTCCGACAATTATGCTATCACGAAGAGACTCCTTCCTGAAGCTCGTGCTACGCGGTATAAAATAGCGAAGCGCCTTAGGACTCGTGGAAGGGCAAAGGTATGAGAAGATATAAAATACATTCAAGTCTAGTCTCCATGCAACTCAATAGTGGTTGGACTTCTCTTAAGAGCTTGGCCAAGCCTAACGGCGAGTTTCTTGAGTCGTGTCGGCTTCTTCCGCCGTGAGGGCTCAACGGTTTTCGACGATGTTTCTAATTCGGATTAGCGTTACAGTACTTGTCAGCAGGTTATGGAGAAGAGATAGGGATACCGCTGACGCCCGAGTTAAATCCGCACGGGCGCTTGCGGTTCGTGGGACTATTTTGAACTCTCCCCACATCGGCAACACCACCTTCACGTGTTGAGCCGTGAGTCATCGGCAGGCGTTTCGAATGCGACCATCTCTCGGACGCGCCGTGAATAGTGCACCAGCCAACGGCACTCCTGGTTCATTGGTTGGCCGGTAGCTTCCAGCTACGGCATACAGCACCGCAGTCCGCGACGCCTATATCTTCCCGAATGCAACATCACGGCCTCTCACCCTCCCTTCCAATCAACATGGCCCAAACTCGAGGACGGCAAACCGCCCAGACGGAGGGGTAAGCCTTAGCGCCAAAGGAGAGGGTTACGCTCCGTGGTACACTCTGCAGTACACAAGCGCAGCATTGCGGTCGCTGACCCTTAACAGGAAACGAACTCTCCCACGCCGGGGTCCGACGAAACACACGCCTCGATGGTCGTCGAGCGCGGACCGCAGAGCACGCCGAATCGTCTCACGCGATTCCCCCAAGTGTAGCGCTGTATCAGAAGGTAGGACAGTCGTACCCGTCTCGGCTACCGTCGTCTAGCCTGAAAGGATCACTCGACTCCTGTATCCAGACCCCGGAAACGATTACGCACCGGTACGGACCTACTCGAGCCCACACACGACGGACCTCCCAGGAAGCGTCGACGGTGGATCCGCGGAAGGGTCGTCGGCGGCGCTGAGTAGGAAGCGATCGGAAGCTCGCTCGTCGTCGACAACGCCCCATTCCATGCAAGCGAGCGATCAGAGGCCGAGAGAGGAGAAAAGCACGCCGTATCAAGACCCACACTATAAGACCCTTCTTGCAACCAAGGGTAGTTTGATGGACAAGGATGACCTGGGCATCATGAATGTGAGCAAAACACTTTGTTATACTCTATTAAATGGAGTATTCTGCCGATGTTATCCAGTAAGACTTTTCGTCCAGGACAAGTGTGCGTAAGAAGGAAGCTGCCTCGCAGTAGACGATGCCGCAGGCTGCGGCTGCCAATCGATGAAGTCGTCATGTTGCTTAGGGGTCGGGTCAGGGCCTGGGTTTCCGACTTCTGACAGTGGGCGCAGATTGATTTTTCTTTGGGACAGGATAAGGACTTATACCAGCGAACTGGAAGGCGTGGACCAGGCATCAGTCGAACAATGTGCTTATTTGTCTTGGACTGGATATGTCTTATGGTGCTGTGAGGTTCACTCCAACCTATTGTACGCGGAGACAGCGCTTGCTTACGAACAGCTGTACCAGACCTCCTAGTCTCTAGCAAACCAAGGATGCTGCAACGCCTTCCGCGCCGTGATCCTCCGCGAAGGATCCATGCAAGTCATCTTGCAGACGAGATCTCTGAACTGGGGGTCCACCTGCTGCCACCTCCCAAAGGGCAGCCTCGGCTCCTCCTCGCTGAAGGTACAGAGTAGTTCCTTAAGACGCTTAACAAACGGACTATCGTCTCCCCCGTGATAAGCAATAAAGGCCTCAAAATCCTCCATCTCGCTGGCAAAAAAGGACAGGTGGCGCCGGAGTATCAGATCTGCCTGCTTCTCAGGGGTAGCACGGTTACCCTCGTCTGAAAAAAACACCATCCTCCCTGTCCACACGAATATTGCCTGAGTGCCTGCCAGTCAACACCTGTGTACTGTGTTTTCTGCTCACGGAGGAACTCACCACGATGGCAAAGGAGTAGATGTCTGATGGGGTATTCTGGATTCCCCGAGCCCAAGCCTCCGGGCTTCTCCAGAAGTGGTTCCCCGACAAGCGGTCTGTGAGGCCCTTGGCCTTAGGCGGAAGTATCACTGCAGCTTCCAGGTCGGTGATCTGGATGTTACACCATCCAAGGTCGCCATTATGCTGTTTAAGAGAATCCATCATGATGTTTGTGGGTTTGATATCTGTGAACTATGTCAGCACATATCTTACAATCCTATAAGAGAGAGACTGACCGGTGTGGATGATGTGCTTGTCGTGCAGATCAGCGAGGCCAGCAAGAGCATCTCTTATAATGTCCTTTTTGGCAACGGAAGAAAGAGCTGCAGTGTCGACATGGAGCAGTCCCTTCTCGAGATAAGGGAAGACAAGAATATGTCGCTCAGGAATGCTATCCACGGCTGTTCGGACGTAGGGAGAGTGCTCGACATGCTTCTGTAGCGAAATAGTATAGTCGAAGTCGCCTGGGATGATGTCCTTGAGAATGAACTGCTTCCCCTCGTGTCTGAAATTAGGAGTTAGTTATGATTTTCCGTCCTCTAGTCATGCACCAGACAGATCTCAAGGAAAGGGTCAACCTACATCGCGCGATACACACACCAAATCCTCCCAGCGGCAGGTCGCTCGGAAAGCACCTCGTCAATGACATAGCACTTGTTTAGAGATGACTTAAGTTGTAATCCCATGGGCAAGGGCTGCTGTCCGATGGCGGACGTAGAAGTGGGAGTGAAGACTGAAGACATGCTGGCAAATCGATGGGAACAGTGTGTTGCCTTTCGAGGCGAATTCTGTGGGCGAGAAAGAGGGAGTGAAGGGAGAACAGAGAACTGGTAAAGTGACGGAAGACGGATACGAAGCGTCCGCGCAGATAATGGGACTGCGTAGGGTCCCATGGCAAAGTACCTGCTCAAGCAGAGAGACGACGTGGATGATTGTTTTGCTGGGCAAAAATTCATGGTGCAATGCGATTGTCGTTCAGCTATTAGACGCGCGCTGATGACGCACGATGTGGGTCTTCTTGGCGGTTATAAACGAATGAGTCACTGCCATTATCAAGGCTTAACACGGCAGCGAATAATCATGCCCGATTTACGCGCCCGAACCAAGCGCCCCGGCCCGAAACACTGTCACCAAATTTTATCTTGCACCTGAGTGGTCGTTTCAAATAACGGATGTGATGCCGCTGCGGCCCTGCCTATGGCCCCAATGCCTAACGCTCCGGGGTCTCGCAGATCACGCCGCCAGCGAGACAGCGAGACAGCGAGACGCCGCCCATGTGAGGTTGTTAGCGGTGATCACACTCGCGAATCGCTCAATGCAGGTCTCTGTCACGGGTCCCCTCGGACAGCTGTGGCAATTCCTCAAACCACCCTATCGACTCCTCTAGCTAGCAGCAAGCTTCATATTGAGTGGAGCCTAGTGTCGAATGTATGTATAGCTACCCTTGGTCGATGCCGTCGGCTGTCTCGTATCGAGTCGGCTTATAATTCGGCCCACGAAATGGTCGGTCCAAGAGAAGAACCAACCTTCTGACGGTGAATGCCCGGTCAGCCGAACGTCCGAAAGAGTCGCCCGACCCCGCAAGCGGCCAGTGTGGAAAGGTTTAGTGGCGGGTAGGAACGCCATGCCCCTGAAATTAATTCTTCGTCGCTCTGCTGGGCCCGTTGGTACCTGCCCATGGCTGATGTTCCTCCACATCTGAACAATGGTGCCTTTACCAGCCATCCAGCCAGTCATCAGCAAGGGCGACTGAGATTTGGGTATATAAGCTTACAGACGTGGCAAGGAAACCGTCTAATTCCAGGTTAGATTCATCCATCAACCCTCTTCGATACCTACACCTTAATAATCCCTTTCTATAAAGCCTTCAAACTGATCCTTTCTGATCTCTACCTGCAACGCTCTTTTTTGCAGATATCTTATCACCATGTCTGTCAATCCGGTCAAGAGCATCTCGCAGGCCATTGCCACTGTCGCCGGCAAATACGGCATGGTTACTGTTGCCTATGTTCAAGAGACTGACGCATGGAGACGAACCTTTCTGTCTAGCAAGACGGCGGCTGATTTTACGGCCGCCGTTGAAAAGGAGGCAAAGTCAGGAGCGTTGGGCCGCGACGTGACGACTGTTGCCCTCATGCAAGTTTAAATTCTACTCCAGGCGACTTGAGATTGCAAGCTAACACTCAAATTCCTTAGTGAGACACCTCATGAGAGCGAGAAAGACGCTCGGACGCACTGGACCGTTTTCGCTGTCAGGAATAACGACTTGAATCAGGGAACAACACGTCACATTGTTTGAGCCAAGTGAGAGGAGTCCAGCCTTTGGATGAAGGGCACAGGTCGATGGCAGTCATAAGGATAAGGAACAACTGCAGCTGCTGGGTGTTTGGATTGCTGTGATTTCTTTCAGCATCGTGAAGATAGGTATCTCTCACTATTTTCTACCTAATGCTAAAATTAGTATGAGAAATAACCAGTAAGGCGAAGAACATGAGGAGAAAGGAGGGTGATGTTCGTGGGATTACGAAAATGGTGTTGTTTCGTTCCTTTGACTCTGGGGACCTCGAGTACTGCTCGTAATCCTTGCCTAGAGCTGGGGCGACCACGACTTCTATGCTGAGTCATTTTGTTTGAGGAAGGAAGTGGTTCGGCAGTCTCAAATTCTCGTACACAGACATGACAAGAGCGAGGGGTAAATTCGAGAAATCAAGCTGTAAAGTGGTAAAAGGGTCGGATGCCTCAGAAACCCCGACGCATCTTGACGCGTCGGGGATGTAATCGTAAGGTCGATCGGATTATCCCAACTGCTGCCTTGCCTCCTGTTATAACTGTAGAATGCGGTTGCCCCCGCCTGCTCGTCATCTCCAGTCAAGTCTATCAGTATCATTGGCCAACAAGGTTGCGAGCGTGATTGGCGGATGGTGGGAATGCGGTCATGTGTTCGACTTTCCTCACTGCCCTCGTTGCAAAATGCAGGCTGGCGGCTCCTCAGATCTTGTACCCAAGTGTCACAGTCCCATTCAACTTAATAATCAATGATATCATTCCATGCCTTGGCTGGTTCTGTAAGGTTCACAAAAACCACCTTCCCGCCCTGTTTATGGACGACTCTCTCAAAGTCCTTAACCAGGAACTTGACTCCATCTGTTGTAAGGCTCGTGCCCATAATAACAAGGACGTCGGGGTGTTGGGACAGGTCATTTTGTATAATGGCATTGATCGACTCAGCTCGCAAGTCTTGTTCGTCGTACAGCACGATGTCGGGTCGAAGTGTTTCAACAGAAGTTGCGCGCTTCCCTAATGCCACCCTAGCGTCAGAAGCCTCGGCGCAGCCGGGGCAAAGAGGCACCCGTCCGGACAGAGTTTTCTCTTCTCGGCCATCATCATCCCAGCGATAGGTCTTGGAACAGAAGAAGCATCGTAGCTGGCGAAGAGGTCCATGAAGGAGAACACAGTCAACTCCTCGGGCGTCCTCTAGGCATATTGGGTGTCTATTGGTGGAGAGGCCAATCTTCTCCTCAAGGCAGTCGATGTTTTGGGTATAGCCACTGAGCCGTTGCGATGTCGGAGACGGATAGTGCTCTTGCGCGCGGTTCTGGCGGCACCAGCTTTGGGGCAATAATCATCGGAGCATGGCTCCTTTGGCGAGCCAGCAGATAACACTAGCATACCCTCCAACGCCCATGCTAATAGTCCTCCCGCATTCCTCAGCTAGTTCACCGTGCAATAGCAATTCTGGCAAAGCTTCAAGCTTAGGTACTTCCGCGCCTCTCCAGAAGCATGTCCCAAAGACATATAACTAGCAACAGAAAAGTTGAGAATGAAAGTAATGGGATGGAGCGAAGATTATGCTTATGGGGCAGGGTGAATGCAGAGTGATAAGCGATTACGTCTGGAACGCTAGTGTTGGCCACTTGTGATGCTTCTCCTACTTTGACTGAAAGCTGATGGCTTTGTATCAAGGTCTCTATTGTGTTTTAGTTGTGACTTGTTTGATGCCCTAATACGAAAGTTGATATAAGCGGCAGTTTGGGCGTTTGTAGTTCCAAATGCTTCCCGATTCTGCAACTATGCAGGAGATAGGGTAGTTGGAAGCTTGGAAGCGCATCCAGCTGCGCACATTTGCCTCCTTGCAGGTACTTATCGCACTTGTTGAACCTAGTGTCTGTTGACTCTTGGGACATTGAAAGAAAAGAGAAAAGGCTATCACAACCCGTCATGACGTCGGTGAAGATCATCAGCTGTGCCAGCCACCCAGACACTAGTTTCTTCATCTCAATTATCGTGGAGTTAGGGCAGCGTCGCAAATCTCCCCGTTAACTGTTCGTACTCTTGATGGTGTACTCATTTCTTGGAGTCGTATGTGGGGAGCCTTCTGTTGGCCTCGTCTTGGCTGTAGCCATGTTCGTCAACTCGACGATAGCCGCGGGACTCGTCGCGAGAGCGATCGTGGGCAAATGAGGATGATTCGAACTAGACGTACCGTCTGGGATAGCCGAGACCAAGCGAAGCACGGAAATGAGTTGTGTGTTGATTCGCCTTGCAAAGACCCTTCTCCCAGGCGATTGCGCGCCTGTCAGTCTTTTGCAGTCCTAAAAGGGCGGCGCCTCGTCATATGCAGGACGAGGGACCGCAGCATGGAAGTACTCAGCCAGACCCAATGTCGGTATCGAATGATCACCAGCATCAGATACCCTCCAGGCATGATTGTCGGCTTGTCTCCTCACATGGTGGGGGGCATGCGAGATATTTCGGTGCTGTAGGTGTGATCCTGTCAGATAAGGCTATCCGAATATGGATATGTCAGGCACAAGGATTGCATATCTAAAGTATGCATATAACACCTATATCTCCGAATATTCCGATGTCGGATTCCAGCGAGAACACACCGACTTTTTCTTTTATCATCATCATCATCATCATCATGATGGATTGATCAATATATACACTCATTCAATTATCCTCAATGTTGACTGCCTCATACACACTCTTGTGACAGATCCCCAATCCTCAATGTTTCCTCGCGTGATCCGGTCAAATTTGCCTCTCATGGCGATCATGCGCTTCGTTGTCGATAGCAGTAATTCTTGTCGTAGTTTGGATAAGAATAAGGTTCGCGAGCCGGTCGTCGCATGAAGAGGAAAGGTAAGGAGATCTAGGCAGGTCAGTTTCCGCGTGTTGTGGCACGAAAGGACGTCTGCCTTGTCAAAAAGCGAGAGGCTTGCTTACGAATCGCGTACGACTGGCTAGCCGTCTGAAGAGAATGGAGCAGCAGACGGGCACTGTGCTCTGAAGCTGCACTGCCCACAGCGTAAGCAAAGGCATAACTTAGCATAGTACACAGCAGTCTATGAGGGTCTGCCGATAAATCCCTACGCCCTAACTCAGTCATGCCTCGCACGACAGGTACTGGCTATAGCGCTTGTGACTTTTGATTGATTGCGTCGACCGCATTACGATGAAGATGCCGCTATACGCATAAGCTGCCTGTCTAAACGATACGCGAAAGCGCACAGCACCAGGGCATCAGCTCCTTGGTCCACAGCATGCCCCTGATAAGCATGCGCTGTAGCGGTTTATGGGGTGCGGCGACAGTGAGTACGTTCTGGGACGTTAGATCAGAAGACTTGTAAAATGCAGACGAGGTGTGTGGCGCTGGCGCTCTTAGTGGCGCTGAAGCTTCCAAGGGGTGTTGCTGGGATTTCCTTACTAAGAACTAAGGATCTCGAACGTGAGGCGGGCGACTCGTAGCACGTTCCAGCCTGTGACCTGCAGACACTCGCGGCTTTCCTGGCTGAGGTCACGCACTTCCTACCGTTCTTGATCCATCATGTAGTATATTGTCGAACCAGCAGCGGTAGAAGCAGGCACCGAAGAACGCAGATGCAGATGTTAAATCGCAAATCGATAATATTCGATGAGAATATGATAGCTATTAGCGCATTTTGGGGTTTAGGCCAGGACAAGGAGGCACTACATCCGCGGGAGGTGAGGGAACGCCTGCAGTTCCTAGAGGCTGTGTCAGGCGTATTCTCACCACAGCATTCAGTTGTAATGTCTAGTCCCTGGAATTCACTCCAGTAACACTGGCTTAAACAGCCCAACAGCAAAAGATCCCTCACCTGTAGCTCGATACTGGGGCAGCACCCTGCACCAAGATGAGAATGGTTCTCGGATTGGGATGTCGCGCTTCCGCAGTTTTGTGCCCACGCAGACGAGCATTTGCAGAACCCTGCCTACGCAGATTTGCATTTGCAGAATCCTGCTTATGCAGACGTGCACTTGCAAGATCCTGCCCACGCAGATGTGCATTTGCAGAATCCTGCTTATGCAGATGTGCAGTTGCAGAGGAAAGTAAGGCGGGAATCACACGTAGCATCACTATACCTTAGCCAAGAACAAGACCATTTACAACGAGTGCCTGATTGAGAACATCGATGAAGTGCAGGCTACTTTTTATGGAAGCTACAGTATTGTTTTACGTCGATAATTTTGTTTGAGCCACCCGTGACACTGCCGACTGACAGAACAACCGCAGCGCACATCTGGAGTTTGTGGTCCTTTGCCGCCGCTATTAGGGATTGGACTCTATGCGTTCCTAACCGTAAACCTGATATTCAAAACGGCTGAATTAGGCGACGCTGTAAATTTGAACCCGTCCGCATTTCCAAACAATCCTATTAACTGCAGCTGATACCTCCACATAGCTGCCTCTACGATCTCCTTCACCCCTAATACATCCTTGTGCTGTATTAGCATCTATGCTGTCCCTGCGCTGTGCGTGCTCCCTAGAATAGCGTCTCCCTGCTGCGTAGCCATCTTGATCACTGCGCGGTCCTTCCACCCTGGGATGTGCTTGTACCCCGCCTCCTTGAGCGCATCCACGATAATTCTAAACGTCGGGCTGTATGTGATGTGCGTCTAGAAGACCACCTTGAGGTCTTTAGGATTAAGGTTCTTGTACTGGCACCCCTTGAGCCACTTGAAAAAGGCAAAGTTAGATAATGTATCTATATCAGGCATAGTTCTGAGGCTGTATTCTTTAACTATATATCTAGGGCTCATATTTTCGTCAAAAATGAAGGCGCTAGCGGAAGGGTTGACGATGTTGCTATAGATAGCTTTTGTTAGCTATTTGTGCGGATGCGTTAGTATAGATCTAGTGTAGATACTTCCTCCTAGGCTGGGGAATAAGATCCCTCTCTAGGCTTACTCACCTCCCCCTTTTCACTATTTGCCTGTATAAAACCCTTATTATGATAATAATAATATATGCTAGACTGCTTCTTATTAACTGGAAATACTATGTCCTTAAATACTTCCTTGAGATACTTTGTATGCAGCGGCTTCAGATCGTCTTTAAAGGGGTATTATGATGTCTAAAGAGTCCATCCCTACTGTGCTGCAGCGTTTAGGTCCTGGAACGGGCTTACTACAGAAGCGCCGCTGTTCGCCTGTGCAGCTTGCGCAGCTTGCGCAGCTTGCGCATTGTCTAGCGGCATGAGAGCCTGAAGGTACTCGCCCTTCTTGACGCGGCCTTTATAGTCGCTTGGAAAATCGGGGAATTGGCCTGCGCGCCTAGAGAGGCTGATCTCGTCTGGGGCAGGGAGCGCTGGCGGTGTGGGAGACGTGGTGAGAAGGCTGACTTGGAGGAGGACCAGCAATAACAGGCTATTAAGCTGAGAATGATGCTGTATTGATCATTATTAAAAGGACCTTAGCTCTCAAAGCAAGTAATCAAGTAACGAAGAGTGTTGAAGAATATGACTCGTCCCAGTTGGATGAGTAGTAGCTTGCCATCTTGATTTGATGGGTTGCTGGAAATTTGTATCCAGGTTGGAATTTCATCTTTGTTCTCAGAGAAATTAGTGCTAAGACGATATCGGAATAGCTGAAGGTCAATCGATTGTTATTCTATACAAAGTGGCTGGGAAAAAAAGTTCTGTCCCAACTTATGATCATTGTGCAGCTTAAATATTGCCCGGGCGCGCATATTGTGGGCTAATGATGAAAGTGCGAAAAAGCAGCGAGAAAGAAACGAGTTCCCCTTACTGTACGGTACTGTACGTCAATCTCCGTTGATACATGCGAATAGAGTGACGCACGGAGCGGCTGTGTGTGGGGACTATGGCGGACGTGGCTACGCCGGGAAAGCTATGGGGCTGATCTGTCAGGCTGGAGGGAAGAAGTACTATGTAGAACACCCCAATGCCGAACCTTTCGCGGCCATGTTTCCTGCATCCTCCGTGAAGCCTGTTAACTTTGAAAGTTGACTGTTGTTACATATGCACCGGCGATCCCGCGCAATAACCGTGGCTGATGTTTTGGCATCCTGCTCGCCTAGCTCAAGGGAAGGAGTCAACTTTCTATACAAATAGCACAATCGTACCAATCAGGACCGCGAGTTTAGCCAGAATCGTCAAGGCCACAAGGCGGCCGCCTGAAGTGTGCTTGCTGATTGCATGTTATGTGGACGAGCGCCCTTCACATTTTGAGCCCCTCTGGCGTCAGCATCGAGCAGTGCGACATCTCTGGGCTCCAATCATGCCAGCATCTGGCGACCATCGCTGGACTACGGAGCCGTGCAGATCTTTTTGTGTTGCCCTCTCATGTATCAGAAGAACAAATGCACGGCCCTCGCGCTTGCTCTTCATTGGCGCGACAACTGAGTGCAAGTAGATTGCCAGAATGTGCCACTTGTCACACTGTTTTCCTCCTAATATGAATGATGCTTGACATCAGATGTGTACGCCAGTCATCCGTCAGGAGCATAAATCTGGATTTCTCGCTCCGGCTCCAATAGCGTTGTATGATCGAGCCTAAAAGCGTGGGGCTTTATCGGTCATCTATCGCAACACGCTACTACATGTCCCATCAAATGAACGATCTTGGTATGTTGTTGAATACTGTCCTTGCGTCTTTCGTGCTGGGTATCGGCAGTTGCGGGGTCGTAGCGCGTGGGATAGTTCGCTTGACTGAACAGGAGAGCTTCGGTAGAGATCTGGATCTTGGAAGAGGCGGAAACAGAGCACTGCGCCTCGTCGTCTCGCTGAAGGCAACGAAGTTAGGGACCCGGACATATCGGCTTGTGCCTACGGGCTTTGGATAGTTATGTAGTCAGCATCCCATCCTAATAAGCAGAAGTACTGACTCTTGAACTGAGAATCTTCCACCCTTTCTTGAAGCATGACGCAGCAGTCTACTGTTTTTCGACCTCTTGCTGACAGGTGTTTGGGCGGTAACGTGGCTTCCTGATGCCCCCCTAGGCAGTGACCTATCATAGGGTGTGGGTGTTCTGAGTGATGCTGGTTGGGTGGAGGCTGGCGGTCGAAAGGAAACCTGGAATTGCCCCGCTTGTAAGCCCCACCTGTTATTGTTATACTGAAAGTGTATTCTGGTCCCTGTCGAGGAGACTGGCATAATCCTGTGCTGTCTACCGTCCTCCGTTGCGCAATCGATACAGCGTGATAGGTGTGTTAGATAGGGACAAGCTTTAGCATAACTACAATCTAACCAACATAACAATTCCCCTGTTCAGGCGCTGTAGCTCACAGCTTTTCGAGGATCAAGCGATAGCAGAAAAATCATAAATGCTTGAAAATCTACTCAGCATGATTCTAAAGCTAAAACACTAACAAGAATAAGAGCATTATTCTCTATTTATTAATTTCTTCTATGATGTTAACGCCGAACTGCTTGCTGCCTAGCTGGGGTGAACCTTAGCGTTCTTTGCATTCTTATGTATCTAGGATTGCACTGCAGTTAGCCCCACTATCTGGCTTGAGCTAATAAGTTAGTTCTATGCCTTTTCTTGCATGCGTCGCTAATATAAGCAGCAGTCTGACTGCGCGTTAACTGATGCTCTGCTACGTAAGATGGAGCAGGAGATAATTCGGTCTCTCCTGTTCACTGATGATGAGCAGTTTGAGGCTTTGTCGCCTGAGACTTAGTAGAAGGTCTTGGACATGTTTGCTTCCTTGTCTCTCCTTAAGTAAATGTGGGACAGCCTAGAAGGATAGCGACGCGCAAAGCAAGCTGAAGCTAACGCAAGTTAGGTTGAAGCTGACTGGTTAGCTGGGGCCATACATATATGCGAGGAGGCTGAACGGCAGGCTGATGAAGAGGGCATTAAATTCCTTCATAGTATATCGTTGATTGACGATGATGTTTACTTCTCTATGTGGAGAGATAGTTACTAAAGAGCAGAGATCAGAGAAGGGACGTCTAGTAACTGAGGTATCTAGTGTATGGGTAAGGCAGCTGAATGTTGTGGCATGATCCTGTAAGATTGCGATTATGGACACTAGTTTTGAGAGAACGTACATATAAGCACTGATATAGTAGCATAAGCTGTCAATTAGGCTCTAGTATGCAGGCGCTGAGATGGGGTGGGGAAGCGTGATGATTGGTGTCTGCCTGGGAGAAATGATGATGGTTCTAGAGAGACCCTTCGCATGGACTAAGGCTTGGCGCTTAGGTCACCCTATGGGACTGTGGCCATCCAATCACTATGCTTGCTTCCGCTTGTCCCATGAGAAGGGGCTTGCAGCGCAATGATAGGAAACGCGACCAAAACTGCTTCACAGGGCTAGTGTTATGCAGGATCTTATCGTAATTGTGCGAAGTACCACAGCATACAGTATGAAGTCGTGTTCACCTTGCTGGAGTGCTGCAACCACGCAAACGAGCGGAGACTCGCTCGGCGTCAAGATGGCCTGTGCTCAGCTTACTGCTCCAGGGTCGTAATCACTTGGTCGGGGGCGACCAGTACCACAGGGCGTCAAGGTAACTAAACCATTGATTGCTGGTTATACAGCCCCTGGTCGAAGTGTGATAACTTAGGGATAAGCAACAGTCGCGATGACGGCGTCTACCGAAGCCAAGCGGCCTTGTGAGCAAGCGGCCGAGGGGGCAGCGCAAGTGGGAACGGGCCCCGCCAGATGTCAGTCAGCTTCACGCTTTTGCTAGGGGTGATGTGGGGTCGCTGCAGGAACTGATCCACCCGTCGAGCGGAACCCATAAGTGGCCTCATCGATCATAGAGCCAGACTTGAATCAATAAGCTGCTGCTTCGACAGGCTGAAGGAATCACTGAAATCGCCAGATAATCCATAAGCCATGTCGGCGTTGCCACACCGATTCTGATGGCAGCGGCTTTTGCAGCAGTGCGTGTACACAGATATGTACTGTGTACAACCTGCCATCCTTTCTCATTTGCAACCCCATATCATCCTGACAAAAAAAAGCATGACCTCTGGCGAAGCCTGCGCTTTTTGCTGGAGGCACGGGCGAAACCAGGGATCCACTCTGCAAATGGCGTGCAATTACTTCTGAAGCCGAAAAATCTGCGATACCAACGCCAAACAGACCTGGGTTGGGTTCCGAAGTCTTGATCATATCGACCAATTCCCTTCTTGGTGTTTGTACACATGTACTGAGCATCGTCCCTCATGTTTGAAAATTCATACGCTGCTGAGTCACCCAGTGGGGATTAGGCCCGCTTCTTTTTGGGCTCTACAGTAGCATCTGTCTTGGCTCTCATTCCAGCACCGTTTTCTAGTTCTAGCTCCTGTTCCAATGGCAGTTCTGACGCATACCGTCCTAGCCTTTGTTGCAGTTCTCGTTCCAGCACGCTCTCTTAGCACGTCGGTTTGGCATGTCGGTCAAGGCACATCAGTTCCAGCACCTCCGTTTAAGCACGTCCGTTTTAGCACGTCCGTTTTGGCACGGCGGTCCTAGCACCAGTCCCACTGCAACCCTGGACCTAGTGCCGTTTCTTTGTACCGTACTTTATCGTGCTAGCGCTGTCATGTGACTGAAGATGGCACGGGGGCACTGGGCTAATGGCGTGACCATCTGGGATAACAGTTAAGCGATAATAACGCTGAAGCTCTCGGCCGCTAAACATGCCCAGTTTAGCCCGCTGGTCGAGGTCACGTTTGGGTGCCGAGTGCTGAGTGCTGGCCATGTACTTCGGAACCCAAGCGGGGGAAGGGAGCCCTGGCAAGACCACAACTCCCATGCATGATTACGGCGTCAAAGGTTAGCTAACATAACAGACCCCACAGGCCTGACAGTAGCACCATGGATATAGCTATCCCTGATGCCAAGGTACAATATACAGCAAGGTACATACAGAAATAAGCAGACCATGTGGTATATTTGGTGGATAAAGCATCTCCAACGTGCCAATCGGCGACAATCCCACATTTCCCGGGCGAATGTTCAGCCCTTGTGGCCAACCAGCTGATGCGATCGACAGACTCTGTTGAACGTCTGTTCTCGTTGATCGCTTCGCCCACCAGCACAAGTCTCGCTTCTTTGGCCGTCAACCTACATAGTAGGCTGTGCATCCCCTATCTGTCCTCTTCCCTTGTTATCACGGCCCTCTGCAAGTTGGTTTCCGCTCACTTGCCCTGCGTAAACTCGAAACAACTGCGTTGGTGGGGGTGAAGGCCGCATACTACGCAGTATGCGCTTAATCCGAATCAGCCGTCCTCCACAGAGCGCTGTGCCTCTAAGCTGGGACACTGGTAGACACCATTCGTCTGATAGCAGGATCCACCGCGTACATACACTTGAAGGCCTGTCAGGGTGATCTCCTGCCGAGTGGTAAGATCAATGATATGAGCACTTCCCTAAGAGGCAGGTATGCATGCGTGTGTTGTAGCATTCTATGCCAAAGGAGGCTTCTGGGCGTCCATTAAATCCCTCATATGCCACCCAGCCCAGTGAAAAGACAACGGCATGCTGTGTCCCCTTTTCCTTCTCGCCCCGATTCCCCTCCAGTCAAATCATTCTTATGCTGACAGTTTGTCGGTCAACCCATTTCGACAAACATTTCTCTTGGAAAGGAACAGTCCCTCCTAGCCTACTTTGGGTTTTGGAGGCCTTTCCTCTTTGCTATGTCGATATGCGGCTCTTTTTCATCGCCAAAAGAAGGTGAACAATTGCATAAAGGCGATACGGTCACTATCAAGTGGTCGGATTGGGCTGTGGATGTAAATGAAACCGCGAAAGTAGGACTTTTCCTTAGCGAAATCCAATCTGGAAAGGGCCATACCATTGTCGGCGAGTTCTTCCACAGTCGCTGAGTCACTAGTTAGCAACTTCCACTAACATTCCCCGTCACTTCAGACGAGCTTCAAGTTGCCTTAGACACTCCCTCATGGTTACCGTACAGGATTACCTGCTTCGAACGCAATGGTGTTTGGAGACAGAGCTATCCCGGATATGAGATGTCGTACAATTGGACAGTGCCAGAAAGCCTCGCTGAGAGTCCGAATTACACGATCTCGTACTACAATCAGACGGCAAACCCCTTCCCTTCCGCAGCTGACGCCGTCAGTAATGTTTTCGCTATCATTGCATCGAGAGAACCGACATCCAGTCCCGCAAGCCCCACATCTTTTCCCACATCTTTTCCCACATTCAATCCATCTCCAGGGATCGTCCCTGTCGACTGGTGCAAAGGTCGGGATTGGTATTGGTGTTGCTCTGGCGGTTGCGTTCTGTATTCTGGGAGCTTGGACTCTATTGCGACGGAGGAGGCAGAGCCTGAGAACGTTTGAGAGTTGTGTCGAGGAGACGAGAGGGTTTGAAAAACCGGAACCAGATTCCAAAGGCACCCAACAAAGTATGGAGCTGGACGCAGAATCGAGCAAAGCAGAACTGGATTCTAGTAATACCCAACGACGCGCAGAGCTGGAAGTCGAATCAAGCGGCACAAAGGGCACCGGGGGCATTGGAACGATTATATCAAGAAAGGAACCTGCAGAGCTACCGTGATAGCGGTCAGACAAGAAGCACTTGGCAAGTAATTCTTTCAATATCACGATACCACATCCATGTATATTTTCTTGAGGCATTTTGAACACCGAAATTTCCATTTCCAAGTTGTTCAGGTATAATTCGTACTTTACATTTGTACTAAGCGGGTATCTCATTAAACATATTCTCTTCGCCGGCTTAGAAATGAACATCCGTAACCTCTCAGCTGATGCGCTCACCCCGTCTTGCATTACCTGAAATTTACCATCCAGTGATGTGGGCGCGGTCGGTTAGCTCGAATGTCTAAAGGTTGACCCTTCTGTTGTATCAGGGGTGACTGCAAGAAGCACTGCTGCACACAGCAATAGCCCATTCAAAGCCTTCAGAGTCAGGACCCTTTAGCGGGTGTTCTTTTGTGGTTTCCGATTCCTTCCCAACTACTCTATGTGTTCAACGTATTGACGTCGTCCAATGCTGAAAACAACTTTCCATGACCCAGTTGTTTGAAGGGGTGCCGTGGAGTGCGACAATACGTCGAGGGCTGAAGACGTGTAATGGATGCCCGATGTACATAGTAAGCTGCCACCCAAACGCCTGGACAAATGTGTATTGAGTACAGTGAAAACACACAGCAGGCATTCGGCGGCATTTGACACTACATCTGGAATGGTTCCCGCTCGGAGTAATACAAAAAGGTATTAGGTTTTGAGATGTTAAAGACGCTGTCAACTCTAAACGCGGGTTGACGTCGTATATCGTGAGCTTCTCGCCGTCCTTCTCGAGCTCGAGGATCTTGTGGCTGCAAGGAAGCTTGAACTGGTGGGTGAAGCGGCCACGGCAGTACGTACGCTCCTTATTCCGAAGCATTTCGTCGATTGCTTGAGAGACGCCGAGAAGGTCTGAGTGCCCGGTGATGACATAGGACTTGAGGTCCTTGTGTGCAGTTTCGGTGGGAGAGTTGGTGCGAACGCCATAGTTCTCATACTCGCTGATGAAGCACTGGGCCCACTGGTGGCGGAGAGGGAAGTAGGTCGATCGGAGGTAGTCAAGAGTAGGCTCTCGGTCAGCAAACTCTTCCTGTAGGCGAGCCCAGGCAGCGTTGAAGTCCTCCGTATCGGCGTACATCACGTACACCCGAAGCTCTGTGAAGCCAGTAGGCGTATGGTCGACGACGAGGGCGTCAAGTTGACGCATACTCAATACTCTGTTGGCGCGGACCACCTCGTTCAGAGCCTGGGCTTGAGGGTCGTTGAGTATAGCCGCCTCTGCCTCGCGGGCCTCTTGCGCAGCCTTGGCGGCGGCAGCGACCTCTGCCTCGGCAGCCTCCTTGTCGGGGTTGACGTCGTACTCGTCGGCAGGCGCGCCACCGTCGCCCTGCCAACGACGGCGTACGTACTTGTCGACGTTGGCGTTGATGTGAAAGATGCAAAGTTGCAGCTGGGTGGCAGGCAGGGCCTCCATGATCGAGGCGCGCAGGGCGTCTTCGAAGTCGGTGATGGCAACGCTGGGCTCGCGAGCGCCGACCTCAGTATGTATCTCGTTGAAGGACTTGATTAGGAAGTCGTAGCCCTCCTTGCGGTCCGTGGAGACGAGGCCGAACGCGCAGTTGCAGAGAGAACCAATGTCCGTAGTGCCAGTAATCTAGAGCAATTTAGTACGCATCCCAGGCCCAAAACATATTGTTCTCATAACTGCAACAGCGGCATCTTGTGTCGGTTGGTCTTGTACGTGTTGTCGAAGCCAAGAACCTCGGGAAACCGCTTCCACATACGCTCGCAGAAGGGGTAGGTCCAGAGGGTGACCTTAGGGACGTCGGGGTCGTTCTCACTCCACAGTACGTGGTACTAGAGGCCCTGGCGCGGAAGGTGTGAAAGGGAGCCTGGACAGACGTACGGCCGATGCGTTGTGTGGGCCGAGGGGTGGAGAGACGGGCCATGGCTGTGTTGGTGATGCTTGGCGTCGACAGCAAGCCTCCGAGTCCACTTGTAGTCGTCGATAGCGCGGGCAGTGACGACGCTCTTCTAGTCGCAGCCAATCTTGCCCGTCGACGAATTGCGTAGACCTGTACTGACCGTCTGACGCACCGCACTACGGTCGGAGAGGAGGTCGTATCGCGTAGCCTTACCGTCGCTTGGGTTCGAGCCACTGCGGCGTACGATCGCGAAGCCGTTGGCGCGGGCGAAGTCGTTGAGATGGGTCGTGAAGGCGTCGATCGACTCGGCAGGCTCCCCGTTGACCCCGCCTTGCGGAGGGTTCGGTATCATGGCAAAGTCGGGCTGGGTAGGGATAACTGAGGCCGTAGAAGGCGTCAGCGATGGCGAAATTGAGAGATTCTGGGCGCTGGGCGGGCTGCGCGCGTAGGGCGCGCCGTCTGGCGTCGCGAAGTCCATCGGTGTGGTTGACGTCAAAAAACGACGTTTCGGCAGAGTGCGAAAAAAGAACGATTTACTGCGTTGAAGTTGGGGTTGGGGCTGATGCGAGTGATCTGATTGGTCGAAAAGTGGGTACTGCCCCGATAGTGTACCACGTAATCCGAGGTGGCCTGTACGGCCAGGGCCGTCCACGCCCTTCTTCCAGCCTCTGGGCTAGCAGCCCACTTAGCTGGATTCACCTACGTGACGTTCAAAACCGACGAGAAAGCCATCATTAGCTTCACACGCAACTGGACATTACCGGGCGAATCGACCAGCTCTTTGATCCGGGTGGGACAGACGCAAAACTGCGACAGCCCCACAGCTTTTCATAGCCTCGGTGGCACCACAATATATGTTTCATTCCGTGTGCCGCAGGCGACGGTTAACGGTGGAAGAGTGATTTTAATTCAGGTCGTCACTTGGAGAGGCGTGTTGTCTGTTTCCTCTTCGCTCCTGGTCTGGCAATGCAATCACAAGTCATTCGAGCTCGGTTGAATATATCAGGCACCCTGTTCAACCGCACGTCCTTCTGTAATGAATCTTCCCCTATTGCTAAATGCCAACGGGCACCAGCATACGCAGCGGGCCCATCCCACCAGTCGCTGGAATCAGCAGGCCACTTCGTAAATCAGGCCACAGCTAAGAACGCCAACGGGTGCTAATGTCACCGCGGCGCAATGCGTTAAGAAGGTGACTCATTCCGTGAAATACCTATGTAGGGATTCGTAGAAGAGTTGGTGCTCCCCGCCAGCACCAGCACGCGCCGCCTTGACCCTCGCCAATTGAGGTGGCTAACCTCGCTAGCAGTGTCAACGCTATCAGCCCTAAATTCGCTCTCGCCTCTGCCTTCTATATATGTAACATCAACAAGAGCAGCGGCAGCTAGCAGCCCAACGATAGAGAACATAGTGAAGCTATAAGACGCTAATAGAAAGACTGCATTACTCTAAAGCGCTTCTGCAGCAAGATTAACCTATATTGCTATTAGGACGACACCTATATAGACTGTCAAGCTAGCTAGTAGTATAAAGTTATCGTAGAAGAATAAGCTATACTAGTTCTAGCGAGATATATAGCTATAAAGTAGTATCTTCTAGAAGAAGTTAAAATAGCTGTTAATATATAGTAGTAATAGAAGAGATGTCCTAAGCTATATGATAGCAATCTTCTATACTGCCTTCTATAGGTCTTTAGGTATAAGGTATATCTCCTTTGTAATGTGGAAGTTACTCTTATACGTTATAAGCGTTATATATAAGAAGAGGATACTATACTAGCAATAGCTAGCAGTAAATCTAAATTAGCATTCTTAGTTCTATGAGAATAAAACCTAGTAGGCCTAGAAGATTTGCAGAGAAGTAGTTTTCTATAAGCATAGCTATTCATCTAGTATTAGGAAACTTAGGAACATACACAAAACTCAATCTCATGACAGGACTTCGTTTTAAGTGATAGTTTGGTGACTGTGAAAGTGCCCTGTGAACGTACGGGCCAGACGGGCAAACCTATTGGGGCCCACCAACCCTCGATGGAGGATAGAGTTCGCGTCTTGGGATTGTTATTGATGTTCGCACTTACAACGCAACGCTGCGTGATGGCTTTGTTGATTGCTAAATGGGCAGAGGCAACCGTCTTGCCCGCCTCGTTGGCATCTAGAGCAGCCACGGCCTCCGTTAGCTCGATCTGGTCCTCGCGAAATGGAAGCAGCAAGACGCGGCGACCGTCCCACTCGTGACGAGTGATATCACAGTGTACCGAAACGTA
Source organism: Colletotrichum sp. SAR11_59 (assembly GCA_025328345.1). Lineage (NCBI taxonomy): Eukaryota > Fungi > Ascomycota > Sordariomycetes > Glomerellales > Glomerellaceae > Colletotrichum > Colletotrichum sp. SAR11_59. Next base: position 38,421 of record JAKMXC010000020.1, read on the forward strand.
TGGAGCGAGGCGTCTGATGCTGAAGGCATCAAGGGCCGTAGTGTGGTAGTCATAACGGTAACCGAGGTCGTGGTTACCAAGTACGATATGGACTCGCGGCACAACATCGCTCAGGACGTTGATGAAGCGATGGCAGGCGGACAGCACATTCGTCGGCTGCATCGCGCGATTTGTCAGTAGATCGCCGCAAACAATCACTCGCCCGATGTGATTTCGCTCCGCCTCCGCAACAATCCACTGCGCCGTCTGCCGCACCCGGTCGAAGTCGGCACGCTTGAAGTGGATGTCACTGAAAATAAGCCATCGCGCCATACTAGTAAGTAGCTTTCAAGTGCAAGAACGATGCGTCTCAGGAAAAATGGTGTCGGACGCGACTTGGTGGATCATATGGGACTTAAGGTTTCAAGGTGGCTTTAAGTTGCACTACCCCACTTCATGACGAGAAGACTGTTGCGAGACAGAAGTCGGCCAGGCCTGAATACGGCAGACTTCAAATGCGTCGAAATCTTGCCAGACCGTAACTGCTGAGTGCGTCCGCCGCGCATCAATAAGGTCCACAACGTTGATAAGCGTGCTTTTCAGTCTCTTCTTGCACTTGTCAACAGTGTCACCGAGGGGTAAGCCGACCTCATGGCACAGATTTTGGTCGCCCTTCAGCTTCTGCTCCTCGGTGAGTCGTTTCGTCCGCTCGTTGTTGATGGCTAGTGGTGTTGGGGGAAAGTATAGCGACGTCAATTCCTCACGCATGGCAATGGTGCGTTCCCGAGTGCACTGTTGCGAGTCGGGGAGCCATTCTTGAGACGACGCTAAGCGTCTAAATTCGCGGTCGAAGGACGCACTGGCTTTGGGGGTAAAGTTGTCGAGTGTGGCGATGTAGGATTAAGATACTGGCGGCGAACCTTGAGATGAAGACGGGGGAAGAGTCAGGTTGTCTCTAGAGGTTGTCATTTCGGGGTTGGGCATCGTCGAAGAGATCCTCTGAACATGATTGATGTACTAGTCATGACGCACACGACGCCGGCCGCGACGCGCGATGGGGCCCGTGCTTACGTCTTCAAGGGATCGACTCTCTGCGGATGGGAATCAACTGTCCCAAATGGGTAATCTTGCTGTAGCTGACACCTGGAAGGGGAATACCCGTACGCCCCCCTTGCCACCTACGCGCGCCCCAACAACTCCATGTTTGCTGTCCGCCGCCCACGTCGCCGCCACTGTCGCTGTCACCGTCTCTAAATGTCCGCACACCAAGCTGATCGCATTGTCTTTCCGCACAGCCCATTGCCATTCTCGTCGATGAGGGCACCAATGTTACCGCTTTCGAGGGCTTCACTGCCGCTGACGCTAGTAGTGATGCCGCTAAGCCCGCGCCCAAGGAGGAGGCCAAGGAGGAATCCAAGTCCGCTCCCACCCCTACCCCCAAACCTAAGTCCGCCCCCAAGGACACCAGCTCTTCCAGCAAGCTTAAGACCACTCTCAACCGCTTCCCTAACGCTTCCTTCAGTGCCATCACCCTCGCCAAGGAGAAGGTTATCAACATCAAGGACATCAAGGGCACTAGCAAGGGCGGCAAGGTCATAGAGGAGGATGTTAAGAAGGCTGCTTCCTCTCCCGCTGCTACTACCGCTGGCCCTATCGCCTCCTACGAGGACATCCCTATCTCTGGCATGCGCAAGGTTATCGCCTCCTGCCTCTAGGAGTCTATCTAGAACAACCCTCACTTCTACATCTCTAGCAGAATCTCTATCAGCAAGCTCCTCAAGCTCTACCAGGCTCTAAACAGCACTACCGACAGCAAGTATAAGCTATCTATCAACAACTTCCTCATCAAGGCTATTAGCGTCGCCTCTAAGAAGGTTCCCTAGGCTAACTCCAGCTAGCGCAGCGATGTCATCCGCCAGCATAACACTATCGACATCTCCGTCGCTATCTCCACCCCTACTAGCCTCATCACCCCCATCATTACTAGCGTTGAGGCCCATAGCCTAGAGGGTATCTCCACTGAGGTCAAGAAGCTCGCTAAGCTTGCCTGCGACGGCAAGCTTAAGCCTGAGTAGTACTAGGGCAGCTCTATCTCCATCTCTAACATAGGTATAAACGACGCTGTCGACAACTTCACCGCTGTTATTAACCCTCCCTAGGCTACTATCCTCGCTATCAGCACTACCAAGAAGGTCGCTATCCCCGCCATTACTGAGGAGGGTACTAGCGTTAAGTTCGACGACTAGATCACCATCACTAGCAGCTTTAACTATAAGGTTGTTAATAGTACTATTAGTGCTAAGTTCCTCAAAGAGCTTAAGAAGGTTCTCAAGAACCCCCTCAAGCTCCTTCTATAAATAGATAACAACGAACAAGTTAGTTGCGTGATCGTGGTGGAGGCTTGATGAGGTTTGAGGTGTATTTAGCATAGGAATTATAGATGTTTAGGCTGAGGATAGGATACAACCTATAGTTTACGAAAGGGAGGAAGAAGCAAAAGGTGTAGTAAAAAATAGTTGAGAATACCCCTATATATATGTTAGGGGACTTAGCAATAGAATAACAACCTACTACAACCTACTTCCTATATATAATAATCTCCTAACTAATACTACATCTTAGGTGTGGAAAAGGTTTCTATCTTATATATTTAGTCTCCTTTTCCTATTTACCTAGAAATTATGCAGTTACCTTTAAGCTAAAACTCATCAGAATATTCCGCCTATATATCTATAGTCCTAGATTTGTGATGAACTAGGTGTTGGGAGGGAATTTAGGCTAACTGTAATCGGCTAGAGTTTGGATGAACTCCTGAAGATAGCGACAAATTTGGCACGTGGGAAGCCCAGTCGAACGAAGCAGGATGACACCCTGAGGGACGATGGGCTGTCTGCATGAGCATTGTAATATGCAATTGACTTGATCTCCTTAGATGTTAGCCGTCTAGTGTACATGTGATAATATAAAACCCCGGCAAACCACCTCCTTACCTCAGATTCTCCATTCTTTTTAACTTATTCCTAGAATTCCTTCAACACTTAAGATGATATATAACAAATAAAAACTTATGAACCAGTGAGCTTTTATATTCTATTAGAACATCTAGATACTACTTTTAACTTTAAGATACTACGTCTAGAGCAGTTCTGCATACGCATGTATATAAACCCAATCCAGAGTTTCTTAGACCTTTCCCAGTATTCCCTAAGGAGTGAGTGCCTTCGCAACCAACACCAGCACAGCGCCAGTCATACACATAACACCGCTGAAAATCGAAACCTGCTCAAACCCTCCATACCGATCCAACAGGGCCCCATTCACAAGCAGACCCATCAGCGCTACAAAAGACGCCAGGGCTGTTCCCATACCTATATATATGCTCATATCCCTCACATCCTTCGGGTAAAGCGTCATCGCCACAGCGCCGCCCAATATAATCGCCCTAGAGTAGAACTTAAAAACCACAGCAAACCCAATAATGCCGCTCTGCGTCGTCGCCGCAGGCCAGCAGAATATCATCACCCCCATCGACGCGCTAGCGAAGAGCAGCGCGTTAAGCTGGCCGACCTTATCGCCCATGATGCCCAGGATAACGCGCCCAAAGACGGAGGCGCCATTGATCATCGCGATAAGGTACGAGGCCAGCGTCTCTATCATACCGTGCAGGATGCCGTAGGTCGGCAGGTAGAAGAGCGGCACAAACATGCCAATAAAGAGGAAGAACATGGACGCGACGAGGGTGACGTACAGCCTGTCTGTGAAGGCGGACAGCAGCAGGAAGCTAGTGTGGCGCAGGGGCAGGCGCGCCTTCACAGTGAAGCTAGCGAAAGGCAGCGCAAGGACCACGATAAAGCCCGTGATGCAGACAGACTAGCTGAAGCTGAGCAGGGAGTCGCTAAGGAGCTTGGAGAGGATGATAGGGTAGATGATAGCGCTAATAGAGGAGCCGGTCATAGCGAGGCCTATGGCGACACCGCAGCGCTTACGGAAGTATTATGGTGTCGAGGCTATAGCGGAGAACATGAGGATGCCAGACGCCATGCCGTGGAGGATGCCCTGGGCGAGCATGAACTGCTAGTACTCCTTGCAGAGGGACGTTATCATGATGGCGAAGAGGTAGACCACCACTATAGGACAGATAACCTTGCCAATTCGTTAGTTGACATGTTAAGCTTCGTCTTTAATGAAACTTACCGAGGCACTATATTAGTCAAACAGCAGACCTCCGAGTATCGCCGCGAACAAACCTAGAAACACCTGCGTAGATCCAATCCAGGAGACAGCGTCAGCAGACCTGTTGGAGAACTAGTACAGGGTGTAGTATGCTTGAAAAACGCCAAATGTGTTGTAGTAGCTGGAGGTGTAGAACAAGATGTAGGCGTTTCCTATTGCCATAAGCTATACTTGCAGACCTCCTTCAGGAAACTTGATGTCATCTTGAGATTTGGCTGGGATGGTTTGGTGGCTACTGGTGCCTTTTCAGGGTCTCCCTTAGGAAGTAAGATTGAAGTTTGACTTAAGGTGCTCATTTTAATAGCTTTTGTTAGTGTGCCTTTGTTTGTATTGCGATACTCGAACTACAATGATTCTCTATAAATAAAACATATTTTTGTCGTGGAATAAGCATCACTTATATACAGAACAATTTTCTCCCTATTCAGCCTTACAGACCTCAATATACCATTCTGAAGCACCATTATCACAAAGAGAATGCGAATCTCTACAAATCCACTAGTCTCAGGCATGCGAATCCTTCTCAGTCAACCATATAAGTCGGCGAATTGCCCTCGGTATTTTCTAGACCCGTCCAACTGACCAATCGGAAGCCTGAACACCTCAGTGTAAGGCGGGCGCAACACGCCACAAACGCAGAAATGCCGACGACATCTCAGGGATAAGCACTAGCATCCCCCATCTACAGCACATGATCGGAATGAGACGACGGCTGTGGAGAGTGTAGTAATGAAAGAGGGGTTGAGGTACAGCCGGGGTTATGTTAGCAAGACGAGATTCTTCGGACAGAGCCATTGGATGAATGCGGCTGATATGGTATGTTTTTCGTCTTTTCGCTGGTTACCCTTTTGCTCGTCCCATGTCCCCTTTCGGCATTTCAGTTCGTTCACTCATTTCTCGCTCTTTGCTCTCTTTCCAACCTAATAATCAACCTTACATGTTGTCTGCTGTTCTTGTCCTTCTTAATCTTCTCAGCATTATTTTCATTCGACCAACTGTGCTCTGTCACTCCGTCTCTTATAAGCGGTCCTGAGGAGGTACTCTTTCTCCTCACTCGTTCCATATCCCACCTCAGCACACTTTATTCCAAAATCCAAAATTCGGCTGTTTTGTTTTGTTTTCTTTCTTCATTCCTCTCTAGAATCTCCAGAGATTTATTCCCCATCCATCTCATTATTCTCCGTTAATATAAGTCTCTTAAGCTATCCTAATAAGCCAACAGATCTTCAACAACGTTGTAAGTCCTTTCTGCTCATCATAAACCTCAAACGTAAACTAACACACATCTAGCTCTACCGCCTAGTCATATTCGCCAAGAAGTTTGAGAATAAAAGGACAACCTACCTTTACTAAGGCCTAGAAAAATGCAAAAACCTAGGCTGCATAATCAAAGCCTGTCGAACACCTACCTTTACCGCAATATCCATCAACAAAAGCATGCCAAGCTGCGAAGTTGCAGACGCCCTCATCGACGCCTACCTCCGCACATTCGAATCCATCCAGCGCATCATCCACATCCCAACCTTCAAGGTGGAGTATGAACGCTACAGGCAGGACCTATCCAACGTGAACAAGCCCTTCATCATGCTCATGCAGCTATATATGGCCATCAGGGCGACCTTCCACGACAAGCGCTTCACTCTTAGGAATCTCACCATCCAGTAGTTCTAGGAGGGCATGTTCTAGCTCATAATGCCGTGCGAAAAGTCCCACATAACCATAACGGGGCTGCAGATCTGTTACCTAATACATCACCTCCACCACACGGCCAACATTGGCTGCGACCTATCCTAGATTAGCGCCAGGTCGCTCGTCTGCACGGCCATCTACATAGGCCTGCACTGCAACCCAAAGAGGCTCATCAAGATGTCGCCCTACCGCGCAGAGATACATCAGCGATTATAGGCGTCAATCCTCAAGATCGCACTACAGAGCGCCATCGACGCAGGCAGGCCGCCTCTCATCTCAGCGCGCGACTACAACACCAAGCTGCCTGCGAACCTGGATGACGCGCAGCTTGTAGAGGATATAGACTCAGCGTTCCTAGTGCCTAAGGACGGCAAGACGTTTACGCAGATAATGGTGCCGCTAGCGCTATACGCTACGCTGCCCACGCAGTTAGCTGTCACTGCGAGGGTAAACAACTTCAGGTTGGATACTATGTATGAGGAGACGTTAAGGTATAGCAGGGAGCTAAGTATGTCTCTCTAGAGGATGATGCAGCAGCTTAAAAGCTACCCTAAGATATCACAGTTTGCGATGTAGTACGCGCAGTTCATAACCTACCACCTCTTCTTCGCGCTATACCAGGTAATCATACCCCTTGCGCTGTAGAACCTGATATACTACTTCTCCCGCAAAGTATCTATTAACACAGCCCTCCATCTTTGTAATAACTTGCTGCTGACTCTAGGGAAGGATGGCGCCAGAGCGATAAGACCTGTAGACGTCTTAGAGAGGGACTTCCTATGGCTGACGGTCAACAGGGTGGGGGCGTACCGCTTAGTCTTATTCTAGGCTGTTATAACTATAGGGCTAGAGCTGATCTACTAGAAGGAGGATAAGATCAAGAATAGCCTATTAATGTCCCTCGCGAAGCCTAAGTTCCATGGGATCCTGGACGCAGTAGTGGGGTGGTCGCAGGCGTAGATTAAGTTGGGTGAGACCAACATCAAGGGCCACGCGCTTAGCGTGCTGCTAGTGGCGTATCTGCAGGTGCTTGAGGCTGGGGTTGATGATGAGCGGGTTGAGAAGCACTTTAAGAGAGCCTGCGAAGAGAGGGTTATAGAATGCTATAACTTATTAAAGGAGTTGGTCGGGGATGATATCCCTGAAGAAAGGGCGGGGATCAGGGCGCCTAACATATACAACTTAGATATAGACTTCAAGGTTAGGACTAACATGTTGGGAGAGTGGGATTAGGATAGCATGGTAAGTTGAAGTGTCATGTTACTGGGCACGGGCTTGGCTTAGCTGACAATGGCAGGATAATAGTGGCTTCATTTCGACCTTGAACTTTAGGAATATTGACATGATGTTTCCATAAGCAGGCTTGACTAGCTCGTAGCTATTCCAGGGGACATCGAGGCGGCCGCTTTGAGATGAACCGCACTATGCGTTCTACGGAGAGAATAGTCTTCCCGAGTCGGAGTCAGGGATCAAGGGGCAAAGGGGGCAAAGGCTAAAGGTCTAGAACAGGAGCTGAACAGGAGCTTAGTGTGGTTCTTTATTTGGAAACCTCGGAGGAAACCTCGGAGGAAAACTATTGGGCCTTCATGTAATTTTGTATGCGATACCCAGCTCTGTATTAGATATCCTTTGTATTAGCGTTTGTTTTAGCGCCCTACCTAATATATGCTCTATCTTCACTAATGCCTAAGCCGGGCGGAAGTTTGCTGTTTTAGCGGATATCAGCAGATGTAACCTATTGACAGTTGCATCTAGAAATTGGCAAATTTGTCTAAAGATGAAAGTTAGTAATAGACTATAGCATAAGCCATGGGTTTCCCTTTCTCAGTCCCATTTCCTTAGGGAGAGGGCATTCTTAGGAAGAAGGGCCCAGGCATGACTAGTGACTGGAGCAAGACTAAGGCGCTTATAGGTCATGACACCGCATCTTCTGCAAATGAGAGAGTCTACAGGTTATCTGACTAGTACGCGCAAAAGGTCTAAATACCCCGTGGGGGAGCTGCAGTGAGGCTGTTGCTGCGTGGTATTTCCAGCCGCTCTGCTATCGGCCTTATCATCCCTCTGGGAAGCCTATACCAAGGTGCGCTAACAGCTATAATAAGTCAGATAAGAACCATCAGATAATATCATCAGGTGAATTACTAACGTATTAGCGCATAGGAGCGTATCAAAGCACGTCCATCAGTACGATTTAGTTTATGTTAATTATTCATTTAGAATAATTACTCTCAGGTGTTGTTAACATATTTCACATATAACATGAGGTAGGGCTATGCCTCCAGGCCGTCCGATTAAGGTGGGCCGTGCCGGGGTGGACAACACCGGGGACCCCAACGTTGGTTCGCCGGCAGGCGCCATTGGCGGCGCTTAGAAGTGCTCTACTTGACGCACCCGATATGCCAAGGCGCGTGAGGGTGCTCGGAACTTATCCGTTCTCACGTTGCTTAGCGATATTGTTGGAGGAGCGTGTATTGTTATGGCACTGCGGGAGCTTACTTGGTATCCATCACGACGGGGTTAATGATACCGTAGATTAGCTTTTCCAAGAGTTTTTGCCGACGGACCCATTTGCTCTAGGTATTCATAGACCTTTTAGTCATGGTGATTCTTTCAGCTGCCCAGGTCCAGATTTACAGGTGGATCGTTCATATGCAGTATGGTCTAGACCATGTGCTCAATCATGAGGCAATCATGAGGCAATAGCGGGTATCAATTCATCAAGCCAAAACGCAAGTTCACTGTTGATCGGATAACCACTCTAAGCGCTCCGATTGGATCATCACTGCGAGACAAACATGTGGAAAAATTGCGGGAAAATTGTTTGATATTTTGAGAGACCGTATGATATCATTATGAGAATGTTGAGGGTATTTGAAAAGGCTCAGACGCACAGTAGTATCAAAACTGTGAAAGATTTGCAGAGAAAGCACAGCAAACCGAACCGCTCGCTCTCAACTCCCTTTAGTCAAAACACTACAACTTCAGGTCGCCATCCGAGCCCAGGCACTGCCCAGAGGCGATGGCCGCTTTACATGAAGCCTCAAACTCGTTACTGCTAAATCCAGTCACAAATTGCATGCGTCCTCCATCTTTTAGTGCTATTGTTGCGCAAATCTAGAGAGTGAGAGTTAGCAGCTAAGTCAAATGAGTTGCTTTTCTAGCAGTGAGAACTTATAGTCTACATCATCTTAACTTGTATGGATTCCAGGCTGTCTTTCTCAAAGATCTTTTCGTTTGCTTTATAGTGTTTGCATGCCTTTTATGTTAGGCAGTTGTTAGGAACATTGTTGATTTTGTAGTAGCAGTTGCGGTGCTCATTAGCAAGGATGCTGTGTGACTTATTAGGAACTGTCGATCTGTGTTTAGGATGTTGGGGAAGGGGTTTGAAACATACCCTGAGATCATCAGCAACGCTAATGTGATGAACTTCCATAGCGAGTTGGTAAACATTATGTCTTAGTGTTTTGTCTAAAGGTTGCGCTAATCATAGATGTGCGGAACCTAGATGGGATGATGATGGGATGCATTTGCTATATACCTCGACGACTTAGGAACCAACCTATGAGGACATGAGGACGTGCGTATGACCTATCTGTTGCGCCTGATAAGCGTGGCGGAGTCTAATTACTACAGCACTTGCCAGCGATAGCCTGACTGCGGTTATTGTTTATGGTATCTTAAGTCTCAAGGATGTCCTGTCTAGTGGCAAAGGGCCCCTGTGTTGAGTTGAAAGGGGTGGTGCCTTATTACTGCGGGGCAAGACGTAGTTAGCATTGCGGCATGTGTGGTTACTGCAATAAGGTAGAGTTAAAAAGGTTCTTAGTGGGAGGGGGGTCCTAACTTAATTGCGCGATCGGATGCGCGGGCCAAGGGTCTCAACTTAGCGTGTAGGGGGGAGCGGATAGTCGAACACGCAAGCCTCACTTTAGGATAACAGGAGTCTATCTAATATCTAATAGTCATTATGTCAAGATGTTTATAGCGAACGTTTTCCCACGGGTTGCACAGCATCTAGTGATGAAGGGGGTAATTGCGATGTGGTTTAGTAGTTCTTAGTTATCACAAAAAAAGAATCCTATTCCAAGTTTGGCTTGCGCTAAGTGCGATAGTGATTCTCGAATTAATTGGACTTCCAAAGTCTACTGTGCTGCAAATCGCCACTAAGATGATTAACACCGAGTTCTACGGATACAGTCCACCAAAATACTGGATTCTGAAAGCCGCGGAAACTTAAGTCCCGAATTCTCTAAGATGTGACTTCGCAAGTCCACATGGACTGTCCAATATGTACATGTAAACAAGTTTAAGGGTATGCGGCAACTCCCACGCTTCGTAAACGACAACTAAACAAGCTACAGTTGACCTCCAGTGAAGTTGGTCATTCACAAGTATCAAGATGGTTTAAGTGATTGTCTAAGCAGAATTCGACTGAGTGCAAGCGTCCAGCCTCTGCGCGTTGAACTCATAGCCCTCCCACATATACGCTCCCCAACCCTCCCATCTGGAGATAACCTTCTCGTTCGGCAGAAGGTCGCAACTGCCTGGTTGAATGCCGATGCGGAACTTAAATGGCTGAGGGTCACTGCCGAAGGTGACGTTGACTAGCCCGTTTGTGTTGCCGTTGTCGTCTTTATAGGTTACGCTGGTGCACTTGCAATACGGCCGGGCGCGCATTTCCTCGCTGATTCTCGCGGCGACACCAAGCCCCAGAAACCCCATGGGCAAGAAGGATGGAGAAATGGTGGTGCGGGGGAGCGAAAGGGGACAAGCGCTGAGCTTGGCCATCGCTCGTTAGGACGGGCTACGGGTCCTCCCAAGGGGGTCTCGATCCAATCATGCGAGCGAAAGAGAAGTGATGCCGGTGAAGCTATACTGAGAAAAGCAAGACGCTAGAAGCTTGTTGGAACGTGGCTGGAAAAATGTCCGTGGCGAGCAAGCAGGCAAGCCGCCTCGGTGCGATCCCTGCTTGGCGCGCCGGTAGTTTGACCGAGTTGATCTCCTAGTCGTCTGTCGAGAATGCTTGGCTTTCGCGATAGCGTCAGATGCGCGAGATATTGATCGATCGTTTGAGCGCGGCAGTCGTGTTGAGGCTGCGGCCAAGACAGCACTGACGAGACTGTCACTACGGCCGTGTGACTTTTTTTTCCATCTCGGATCGTGACTATGGCGTTTCCCAGAGACTTGGGGCGCCGTCGACGGTAGCCTCACTGGCGCGGCCCCTAGCATGATGCTTGTCCCGCCTCCCTGTTGACAGCACGGTTTGGTTGAGCGAGCTGCTCATCTGGAGCGAGCCTCCACAGGCCACAGCTTCATCTCACCGACTCCATCGCACGGCTGGGGAACCCCATGGGCAGGAGGGACAAGGTGGTGGTTGAGAGGACTACCACCCACGCGGAGATGTTCAGATATCCCTCAAACCCTGGTCAGAGACGGGCGTTCAGGCCAAGAGGTTTGGTGCCACTCATTTCCTGCCAAGCTGATGAGCGTTAGATTATCAGAGGAGCCTGCTGGGGGAGCCAAGATGTTCGTCATTTGATAGAGGCAAAAACCCTCACAGACTTCTCTAGGTTGGTTCTAAGGAGGCTAAGAAGCGAGTACTCACTCATCAGATCGATAATCGGGTCCGCCTCGCCTTACCTATCCTCCGACACACTTTCGCCTCCCCACAGATAGTCGTGGCGATTGAAGTCTCCTACCAGGACGACGTCTACCCTTTCGCTTGTTCCTCCTCGAACGTTCATGATAGCTAGCCTCAGCAAGTCACACGCCTATCGAAGCATCTGCAAGTTCTGCACCAGCACATACACCAATACCACCAGCAGTCTTCAGTCTAGAAGCCGGACGACAGCCGCCATAATATCCAGCGAAGCTATAGGCAGCTGCTCTACCTCTATATCTCTGTTTACCCACAGCAAACTTCTGATCCCCCATGTTCCTTCGTTCCTCCACTCCATCAGTACTATCCTCATCTACCTGCTATGTCCTATTAGAATAGTGACGACTTTACCTTCTGTCCTCTATGCCTATAGTTCCTATACTGCTATGGCTGTGAAGTTACGTAGCGCCTCGTTATTTATCAAACTCTTATGCACTATAACTTATTTCCTCACGTTAAGCTAAAGAATCTGGACCGTCCTACTTATAGGAACGTGGATATAGTTCCAGATAGTTCTTGCTGAACGACTCATGCGGTCCGCTACACAGCACGCATGTTACGATCGTCTCACGGCATACAGAGTGGTGGTGGCCTACCTTGGCACAGCGTACACACACCTGGGGGTTTCCGCACTGGTACGCTTTGTGCCTGGCGATCTGCTGGCAGTTGTAGCACTGTTGAGGACGTGGCCGCCGCTCAAACGCCATCGTCGTGCCGGACTCCCCTCCGACGTGAAAGAAGCCCTCGGAGATCAGCCTACGCGCATCACTGGCCTTGGTCACGAACACGACCATGGACCCATACGCCTTGGGCATGTCCTCCGTGGCAGTCGTGATCTCGTTTTCTCGGCTAAGTGCCTCCGCCGCTTCAGCCCTGACATTCCCATCCTCATCCAGTACCGCGGTTCTCTTCACGTTATCGATCTTCACGGGGTAGAGTTCGTCTTGCAGGACTCGTGTTCCAGGACCGAGGCTCTTCTCCGCGATCTGCTTCATAAGCTTGTGCTCAGTACTGTATCATCACGACAAATGATCCGGAATCTGTCCGCGTTCCTTGGGTCTACCGTGATGGCCCGACAGCGCCAGCTACCCTGTCCATCCATCGCGCGCATCTTCTTTTCCACCGCAACCCGGATCCGGCCTACATAGGGCTTGTCGCTGCCTTCTTCAACTCTTGATGTATCAATCGTACAGAATAAGGGGTCGCTGCGGCTCGGCGCAGCTTCCTGCGAGTTGCGACCTTGCTCACCCAAGCCGCTTTGCGCAACATCCGCATACGGCACACTGGGGCTGTTTCAGGTCGCAGCAACTATCGCAAGTGCTTCGAGGTTCTCGTTCATGACGCACTCGTCCTCCACGTGCACCTTCATCGCTTACAGCTCTCCTTTGACAGCCTGAGGTGACCACACGGAGCTCTGGCTCGGCTTTCTCGTTACATGCTTCCGACTTCTTCCACGCATCGAACATGATATTAATCGCTGCGTGTAGCTCCTTTCCATCGTCAGGAGCAGCCCTTTATCGTCATCCTCAACAGGTAGGCTTCGCACGTTCTTTGGCCAGGGCTGCGGCTCGTGTGGTGGGCACCTGCCGACCACCGCCAGCAGTCTCGGTCGCTCGCTCAATCGCATCTTTAGTTATCTCATGCCATGTCTGGTTCAGACGAGCTTTCGCAGATGGTTTTCGCACCCTTCGTGAATCCAGGTCCTCGTCACTCGCTACCACCTCCCTCGCAACGGTGAAAGGCGTCGAATCTGGCTCGCAATCCATCGCGTCGGGACGTGCGCAGAGTGGCTACGCGATGGGTCGTTCTAGTGCTTCCTGACAGCGCTCAACAGAACAACAACGGCCTTCGGGCATTTGGTCAATTTGAAACGACACAACAACGACGAATGATTCCCCACCCAATCAAATATCAAAATTCTCCATGAGGGCCCGTCTCAATACTCCTCTCTCATGCGCATCAAGCATAACACAGTTTGCTTCTCAAATAGGTTCGGCTGAACCCCACGGGATATGATCACATCACGACGCATCCCACATCAAGTTGTTTTTATTGTTTCTAACGCCACGGCGGCAAGGGTGCAGCCGCCATTGCCGCAGATCTCGTGGCGTGGAGTGCGACAGGCTTTGGCTAATATGATGCCGCTTCCTGACGTCCTCTCCATCTTGCCCCAGGGCTCCTATGTGTTTATGCCGGCCCTAGTCCCCGCTGGTTCCCTTCGTTGGTTCGCATAGTGGCAGTGTCTTGGGGATCAACTCGTACATACACCGAGTCGCTTGCCAGCAGCCAAGCTGCTTTGTTGAAGGGGCTAGCAATAGACGCAAGCCAGTTGGCCGGCCAGCCATGACGCGAAGCCCATACAAGCTAGTTCTGCAAAGACAACACAGTCTCCTGCAATGCTTGCTCTGCAACCGTTAGGAAGTCAACTGCTGCATGTGGCCCGCCTCATCCCAATCATTGGACGTCTGTTAATATAGGCCGTGAGTGCCGCGCTAGCTGGCCAACTGCACTGTATACGCTTTGGCGCGCCCTGTTTCCCAATGCACAAAGTTACAAGTTGAATACTTCCTGTTACGGATGTATACCTATCCGGTTGTGCTGCATGTCCAGACTCACGCCACAGTATCTCTGACAGTCGCCGACGCGCCGCCCATACAACTGATGAGAACGTCTAATAACGACAGCCACTACACTATTCCGCAGAGATAAACATGTAATTGAAACCACAGCACCGGCCTGTCGTGTGCCAATTAATCCTCGCAGCTTCTTGGGACATGCGAAGGTAGTCATGACGAGGAAATGTCGTCTTTGGATTGGCGGCACCCGCGGGCTGAATGCACATGTTAATGGCTCCTGGCATTGAGGCCCACCCTCTTGGATAGAGATACTGGCCAGTCTATGCGGTAAGCCGACATCCATGCCGCACCTGCGGCCATGCACTAGTGCCTGGCTGATGCGACGCAGTCTTCGCGCGTTCCGTGGGACCAACAATTGAGGAGAGACCAGCCCCGACCGATTGGCGATGGAAATACTACTTCCTGAGGCCCAGTCCTCAGAGGTTGGCGCCCGCTGAGCTCCTTCATTTCGAACATCCTGACCATTGCTGTCACTGAGGGCAAACAGGTCGCCCATTATGAGTCCGTTGTGCTTACAGTGGTTGAAATTCAAATTTCGCAGCCCGGAGTCTGCTTCATCCCGTGCTTCAGCCCCTCCAGCAGCCCCTCCAGCAGCCCCTCCAGCAGCCCCTCCAGCAGCCCCTCCTCAATCTCCACCGTCTTCCAAGACGTCGACAAGCCTCAAAGAGCAGCTTTGGAACTGGGCATATGACGATCTCAAGTCGACCGATCCCAACGTCGTCGAAGTGTACGAGACACTTTTGTCAGCCGAACTCAATGGCGGCAGTTCCACTCCCACCACTATGCCTAAAAACCACATCAAACCTACCTCACAGGGAAGATGGCAACAAATGGAAAGGCTTGTTCAAGCCGGGCTGCAGAAGACTGAACGGAATGCGACTACCAAACAGGTAATCAACAATGCGATTCAGATCGCTTCCCCGCTGAAGGAAGTGGTCGGGAAGGCTGTGCAGGCTGCCCCCGAAGCCGCTATTGCCTGGGTCGGCGTCTCCTTCGCTCTTGAGGTTGGTTGCTCCACAAACCCGCGAGCGTCTGTTGACCTTGCATAGATCCTCGCGAACCCATTCACCGAGCCGGGTATTCAACGCGATGGCATCACTTACGTTGTGTCAAAAATGGAATGGTACTGGAACCTCGTCGATCTCCTCCTCGACCGGGAGAGGGCCGGGCCGGACTTGGAAGGGCTGCGTGGTCAGCTTGAGAAACATATCGTCCAGCTTTACCAGAAGCTCCTTCTATACCAGATGAGGAGTGTCTGCCTCCACTCCAAGAGCCAAGTCATCGTCTTTTTAAGGGATACCGTGAAGCTGGATAACTGGGCCGGCAAACTTGACGATATAAGAGCCGCCGAAACCGCCGTACGAGGCTGCTCCGACCAATATCACGAAGTGGAGGTGTCTCGACACCTCCAAAAGACGCGTCAACACCTCCAGGGCCTCGAAGCCAAGGCGGAGTGTCAGCTCAAGCAGTTTCAAGGCGTCACATCTGCCATTCAATACCAGACCAGGCAACATGCGGAAAGGCAACAGGACCAGGACGACAGGAAATGCCTGAATGACCTCTTCCAGACAGATCCCTGCGATGACAAGACGCGCATCCAGGACACCAAAGGCGGCCTCCTTCGAGATTCGTACCTCTGGGTTCTAGGTCACCCCGACTTCCGGCGGTGGCGTGCAGATGCACAGAGCCACCTGCTCTGGATAAGGGGTGATCCAGGCAAAGGCAAGACAATGCTCCTGTGCGGCATCATTGACGAGCTAGAGAAGGAACCTTCCATTAGGTTGTCCTACTTCTTCTGCCAAGCCACTGTGGGAAGCCTGAACAGTGCAACAGCCGTACTGCGAGGTCTGATCTACAGTCTCGCGAAGCGATATCAACAGCTCATTCCGCATGTCCGCAAGGAATACGACAGCGGCGGCAAGCAGCGATTCGAGGACCTGAACGCCTGGGAGGTCATGTCCAAGATCCTCACGGCTATGCTGCATGATCCCGCTCTAGATGGCGTCCTCTTGCTTGTTGATGCACTTGACGAGTGTGTAACAGAACGTCCAAAGCTTCTCAACTTCATTGCTCGGGCATCATCCTCGTCTCGTGCTAAGTGGATCGTATCAAGCCGTAATTGGCTGGAGATTGAGGAAATACTGAACGATCGCACAAACCAAGTCACTTTTCACCTCGAGCTAAACAAAGAATCTGTCTCCCACGCTGTCCGTACATATATCCACTACAAGGTGGATGGACTAGCGGTGCAGAAGGAATATAACGACAAAACTCGTATTGATGTTCAGAAGCACTTGGCCGACAATTCAGACGATACTTTCCTCTGGGTAGCCTTGGTCTGCAAGGCGCTCGCAGAGTACCAAGGTTTGGATCAAGACATGCCTAAGGTCCTGAGGGAATTGCCACCAGGCCTTGAGTCTCTTTACGGGCGCATGATCGACTACATCTCTGATTCCAGGGTTGCAAGCCTCTGCAAGGAGGTTTTAGCCGTGATGTCAGTGGTATACCGTCCTGTCACGTTAAAAGAACTGGTGTCCATTGCGAAATTACCAACTCTCTCTAATAAGGATCTTCAGAAGGTCATCAATCACTGCGGCTCTTTCCTGGTTCTGCGCGATGAAACCATCTACTTTGTGCACCAATCAGCCAAAGATTTCCTCGTGGACAAGGAACACGAGGCGTTTCGCCAGATTCTGCCTTCCGGCATTGCGCACCAGCACTATGCTATCTTCTCAAGGTCTCTAGAGGTGTTATCCAGAACCCTCAGACGCGACATCTACGACTTACGCGCCTCTGGAACCCTCATAGAGGGCATGTCACCACCTAACCCAGACCCTTTGGCTTCTCTGACATACTCGTCCACCTACTGGGTTGACCATTTTCAGCAAGCAAATCCCGCGGACAGCCCAGCGTGCGATGATTTGCAGGACAACGCCAGCATCCACGCTTTCCTCAAAAGCCATTATCTCCACTGGCTTGAGGCTCAGAGTCTTCTACAAGGCATGCCACAAGCAGTGGTGGCAATGCAGAAACTTCAAACATTGGTAGTAAGTCTAAGAGAACCATATTTTAGGAAATAACTCAACAAATCCATAGGCAAGTATGGAAATACAACTTGCAGAACTCGTTCAAGATGCCTGTCGATTTGTTCTTTCCTATAAACAATGCGCAGAAAGCTTCCCGCTGCAACTATATGCGGCTGCTCTCTTATTTAGCCCTACCCGCAGCTTGATAAGGCAACTGTTTCAGGTAGAGGCACCAGCCTAGATTACTATGCTTACAGAGGGAGACGCAGACTGGAACACATGTCTGCAGACGCTAGAGGGTCATAGCGACCCCATCAACTCAGTAGCGTTCTCTCCTGATAGGCAGCAGCTAGCATCAGCCTCCAGCGACAACACCATCAAGCTATAGGACGCAGCCACAGGCCAGTGCTAGCAGACGCTAGAGGGTTATAGTAACTCTATCAACTCGGTAGCCTTCTCTCCTGATAGGCGGCAGCTAGCATCAGCCTCTAGCGACAACACTATCAAGCTCTAGGATGCAGCTATAGGCTAGTGCCAGCGCACGCTAGAGGGTTATAGCAAACTCGTTAGGTCTATAGCCTTCTCTCCCAATAGGCAGCAGCTAGCATCAGCCTCCTACAACTACACCATTAAGCTTTAGGACGCAGCCACAAGCTAGTGCCAGCAGATATTAGAAAGCTATAACAACTCTATCAACTTAGTAACCTTCTCTACTAATAGATAGCAGCTAGCATCAGCCTCCAGTAACAACACCATCAAGCTCTAGGACGCAGCTATAGGCCGGTGCTAGCGCACGCTAGAGGGTTATAGCAAACTCATCAGGTCTATAGCCTTCTCTCCCAATAGGCGGCAGCTAGCATCAGCCTCCTACAACTACACCGTCAAGCTTTAGGACGCAGCCACAGGCCAGTGTCAGCAGACGCTAGAGGGACATTATGGATCCCTCAGGTCGGTAGTCTTCTCTCCTAATAGGCGGCAGCTAGCATCAGCCTCCAGCGACAACACCAACAAGCTCTAGGACGCAGCCACAGGCCAGTGCCAGCAGACGCTAGAGGGCCATAGTAGGTAGGTCAATTTAGTGGTCTTCTCTCCTGATAGGCAGCAGCTAGTATCAGCTTCCAGCAATAACACCATCAAGCTCCAGGACGCAACTACAGGCTAGTACCAGCAGACACTAGAAGGTTATAGTAACTCTATCAACTTAGTAGCCTTCTCTTCTAATAGGCAGTAGCTAGCCTTAGCCTCTTATAACTACACCATCAAGCTCTAGGACGCAGCCACAGGCCAATACCAGCGGACGCTAGAGGGCCACAGCAACTTCGTCAGGTCGGTAGTCTTATCTCCCAATAGGCAGCAGCTGGCATCAGCTTCTAGCGACAATACCACCAAGCTCTAGGACGTAGCTACAGGCCAGTACCAGCGCATGCTGGAGGGTCATAGTAGCTTAGAAAACACGTTCGCGAAAACGATCAAAGAACCAATTCAAGGTTTCAATGATCGGAGTCAAATGCTCTCACAAGAGGGCGTCTAGGTCACGAATAATTCGCAGAACGTACTTTGGCTACCTCCGGAATATCGTGCGGAGTGTCATGCAGTCGATGGATCAAGGTTGGCAGTTGGATGTGGATCGGGCCGCGAATTGCTTCTACAAGTTACATCAGGGAGTTAATAGCAATATATAAGGTGTTTATCATGAGCAGTCAAGGCAACTACTCTAGTACAAGCAGAAGTTTTAGCGATGGCGGGCCCGGCGCCACTCGAGAAGGGTGAGGGTGGAGGTTTTGTTACATATTCTACAGGCGTAATTAAAGAAAGTTCTGGAACGCGTAAAAGGCTGGCTGTCAGGCTTGTGCAACGCAGAGGTGCCGTCGATTGACTATTCTAAGGTTAAGGAGAGAAATTGTCAAGGGATGGGCTCTGTGTGGGTTTGCATTCTCCCCTCATTCTCCCCTCATTCTCCCCTCATTCTCCCCCTTTCCCCCTAACCCACGTGCCGCCTAGTTACCTCGATCACTGCTCTCCCTCGTCCTCCTTCACTTCGCATTTCGATTCCGAGTCTTTGGCTCATCGACCCCACTTCGCCCTGCCGTCTTGTTCAAGGCCAGCTGTTTCCGAATTCCTCGCTGCCCTGTCTATCCTCTATTTTGGTTCTCTTTGTTGAAGTGTCTCTTTCTGCTGCGTCGATTTTCTGTTCTCCAATCGCAAGTGTTTTCCTCGCCTCTTTCAGATCTTCCTGCTTTGGCTCTGTCGGCATTTCCACCTCGTCTGGTTCTGCGGACCGAGCTTGGCGCTTAATAGTGGCCTCGTTTGCGGGATCTAGTCGTGATGGCCTCCTTCGAATTACTATGGGCAATGACCTATCGATATGGATGGAACACCTGGGCGATAGAGGTTTCAAACATGCCTACCTGCTGTTGGCAATGATAAAACGCAAAAAGCCTCTCGAAGGCCAACGTGACATGGCTCCAATTTACGTCACCTAACGGTTGATGGGGCTACGTAGAATTGCGAGATAACGAGGCAACACCGCGTCGCTGTAGGCTATGTAGACTTTTGTGTCTGGCATGTCATTTCTATCCAGGTACCGCGCATTTCATTGAACTCTTTCCACCACTCAGTGTTTTTCTCCTGTGGCATAAGATTCCATGTCCTCATCAAGACCAACTCTGCGTCGGTGAGCTGTAGCCAGACGAAAAGATCTCTCCGACGTTTAGTCCCCAGATGTGGAATTTTCCCGTCAAATGAATAATTCTGCTGCTTGTTGTGTCGGTTTTCGGGGTATCTTGAGCAACCCGCCTTCAACTTCGACGTTATGGGGCACACTGGTTGTGCTTGCTCATCCTCACTTGCTACCGTGCTTGTAATGAGCTTTCTCAACCGCCTGTCGACAGAGCCAAATCTGAAGGTGGTCAACATGGTCGAAGCCACAATCAACACAACTGTGCATATCTGCGTCTGCAACGAGGCCATGCCAATGCTGATGATGTGAACCGCGAAACCTGTCCAGCCAACCCATCGGACGAGTCTGTAGAGGTGACTGTTCGGGATCGTCGGGGCCTTGGTGAAGACTGGCTTGACGAGGTGGCGAGAGATCTCCATTGTGACGATTTTCGAGTCGTCCAAGACAAGAATGACTTTTGCTGGGGTCGTATCCTGATTTCTTTTCTTGGCCTCTTGTTCTGCCTCGGTGATTGCTTTATCGATCCCGGCCCGGTTTTGCTGCACCAGCACAACTCGCACGACGACCGAAAGAACCATGCACAGGACGTTCAGGAAGCCCCACCAGTCGGCTGAAAGCACGGTGAGGGCCAGCAGCATCCCGTGGCACGGGACGCTGATCGCCAAGGCCGTCCAGATGTAGGAAAGACCCCGCGGCGGAGAGGTCTGCACTTCCCATTGGATCTTGTGATGGATCTGGTGGAAATCTTGAGCTTTCAGCCAGCGGGAGAGCCAGCCTGCTACCTCTGTGGTCTTGATGCCTTCCGTCAGGTTGTAAAGCTCAAAGTTGGATTGCTTCTTCGTGAATTGGTTGCTCGCGAGGACGAAGGCGCCCAGTAGCGGTAGGAACTCGGCGTAGCGGCTAGGGATGAGGCGGCCGACACTGACGTTGACTTCGTCTGCTCCGAGGATGGTGATGAGGCCTAAGGCGTCGATATGGAGCTGGGTGGACTCAGCCCAGGAGGCGAACGCTTCTTTCCAAGGGTACATCATGTCAGAAAATTGAACTTGTGCGGCGGGCTCCGACAACAGAGAATGTCACAGACAGCAGATGCTTTAAGAGGCCGCGATAAACGTTATGCCGCGTTCTGTTGGTGGCAAGGAGAGAACGTTCTTCCTGTCTTGGATGTTTGCATGAGTGCAACGCAGGCCAGCTGGCCGGCCATGCAAAGCACGTCGGCGGCCAAGCCACCCACACTGCCTGTGTAAAAGTACGTGCGAAAGCGAGGTTCGTCCGCATACCTGCTTGTGGAGCTCTTGCCCTCTTTGACGAGATGGATACAGGGTCCGTCTGCGATGAATTTCGAAGTCAACGTGAACCCCAAAATTGAGGGATACTTGTCGTGAGGCGAACGATTGGGCCGAGTTGCGCAAGGCGGGCGAGAAGTGTGTTGTGAGCCTCAGACCGATGGCAGGCCATCACGTAAGCCATACGGGTGGCGCCCGTCAGAGGCAAACCGTTCTCAAAACACCGACCTCATCGTATGCTTGCCTCGAAACGCCCATCTGACCGCCTCCGGCACTGACGCGAGCACCGTCGCAGGGCAATCTGTCCGTGGGGCCGCGCGAGGGGGCGGACCGGGCCGCGGGGCACGGCCAGTGGACTAACATCGGTGGGGATGCGAAGTGAGTGCGTGCACACTGCGGGATGAGCTGGGAGGCGGTGGGTTGCCTCACTCAAATGGGTGGCCATCCATCTGTCCACGTCGCGCTCACCAATACAGCGTGCGTTTGTACGCAAGTGGCTTGCAGCTCAAGCGCCAGACACCTACGGTTCCACTCTCAACAAGGGCAGATGTATGACTATTTAGGGGTTATCTCAGCGGTGTGGACCGGTGCAAAATCCAGGCCGACCCATGAGCAAGCACAGGACAGTGTGCGTTCGGGAAGTGCATGGAACATCCGAAATGTCAACCACTGCGCACTTCAGCATGGCACACACTGCGAGATCTGAACTGTAACCTAGCCCCGGAGTATGAGGGGAGAGGCTGGTAAGCGGCCATGTGCGAGACAGCTAGCTTCCAGTTGCAGGACGGTCTTCGTTGACCAACACTAGGCCGGTGTGCTTCCACTTGCATGCCCTTCCGGCCGAAATGCTCATCGGATATATCCCTCGTCTCCGCCTTGGCTTGACCACTTCGCGGCTCGAATCTTCCGCGCCAAGCTACGGCTACGGCCTTAGTTGCTTCAATATGAGCACATGTAAGTTCAGGGCGGTTCTCAAAAAAGCCCGCACAGCCACAGCCTGCGACGCTCCGTCCATCGCTACATGCAGATACGCAGCTGTGGGAATGATTGGGATCTCTGCAAATCACCCAAAACAGAGGATGAGCAGCAGGGACTCGGGACATGCATCACACAGAGGTAATATCCACCAATGTTTGCTGAGCTCGTATTCGCAGCGCTCCAGATGCGCAACCACACGCGTGCGTTGAGTCAAAACAAGAGACAAAACACATCGGCTACAAGTAGGCTATCAGAGGCCGAGATTCTCCCCACTCACAAGGCCCCATACGCCCACAGAATCCAAGTAGACATGCACGTTCGTGCTCACGGGAATGTTGGTGGTGAGATCTCTCATCTCAACGCGGGCACTGCTATCGCACTCCTGGGAACCGCTGTCCTGTCCAGGATTGTGGGGTCGTCTTGAAACGCCTGGCTCTGCACAGTGTCCTTCACCACCCACAGCACGCTCCGCTCAATGACCACCGCCTGGCCATCCTGCCCCTCCGTCAAAGCCATCACGCGCGATAAGTACCGCAACATGCTTTGCAGCCTTCGCATCTGCTCTTCCCGTGATAGCTCCGTCGCCCCACGGAGCCCCTGCGTAAGCATGGCTGGGAAATAGGTCGGCTGGACGGCAGGTTCGGCGACTGATCCATCGACGTTCAGAGAGTGAACGAGGTTGCCTTTCGTGCGATCGTCGAGCATTTCCCACGCCGACCAATACACCCCCGCCAGCACAGCGTCGGAGACCCCGCCCATGCAAAGCAGCCTCATCAGCGCCCGATCTTCCGGCTGCGTGACATGCAGCGACCTGAACCCTCGCTGGTGGAGCATCTCGCTTCGCCGAACAAGAATCACATCATACGCTTCCCGTAGTCCCTGGTCGTCAGAGATGATTCCCATCGCTACCTCGTAGACATTACGGTATGCTTCGGCGATAGGCTGGATGAGCTTTCTGGCGCAGGTCCAGTCCTCGTGTCCCGCGGCGCCAGAGATATCGAGCAGCTGCTGCATAAAGTGGAACCTGAATTCCTCCTCGCGGCCCCTCATTCTCACCAAGCTTGACAGACATGCAGGGGCGTTTTCTGCTTGTGCCAGCTGGCCGGGGTTGAACTCCGCCCCGAGCAGCATGCCGCACACAATCCCATCTTTGTGCCGTCGCGGAAGGCCGTCGACTGAAGGAACCAGGCCAGCTTCGACAGCTCTGAGAAGGATGATGTCGTGGTTCAGGGATGAGATGTCCTCGCCTGTCTTGGAGCGATAGTCAATCGCAAGCTGAGGGTCTTTTCCGAGGTCGTTGATGACGATGTACACGAGTAACGCATAGAGATCCTCCGGGCATTCGAGCCGTTCCATGAAGATGTTCCGTACCCAGTCGAAGAAAGGGCGCGTCAGCACCACAGGACTCGGCTGCGTCCTCGTGAAGACCTCGTACTGGTCGTGGTAGATCCATCGAAGCGACAGAACGCTGACGAGGGTGCGATTGACCTCCTCGTACTCAGCTCCGAAGAGGATCCGAGACGGCGACGGGTTGGGTGGACGGGTAATGTGGCTGCCGCGAATGGAATAAGCACGTTTGAGGCGGTCTATCTCTTGGGGAAACTTCTCATAGATTTGGCGCAACAGTTCATCATCGTCAATCCTGAAGAAGAGTTCTTTGTCAATTGGGTTGGCCCCGAAAAGGGATTTTGACATTGCGGTAAAGTGGGATTTTTTGGTGGTGAGACTGACGATCACTTGATAGCTTTGAGATAGTGTTGAGATCAAAACGTCGTGCAGGAACAAAGAGTGGCCAAAGAAGGCGCTGGATATCTTCTGGGCCTTCCCAGGGTTCTCGGTCGCCAGTACCTCGCGATCAAGCATATGAGGATGTGCAGCTCGCGTAACCTCCATCCTCAACCCGAGGGACAGGGCGTTACTGGCTAGGTGTGCGTGCTACACTAGCGTCAAAGGAATCAACACCGTCTTGCCCCAGCCAGCTGCACTGGTGCAGGGTCGGTCGCTTTCGAATACAACATATCGCTGTGGGGCTGTGACTTCCAGGGGTAAGCAGTCTTAGTGTACAGCACATAGATAAACACCCTGCTAACTGGATGGAGTGGAGTTGGCTAAGCGACACGAAGGCGAGTGTCGCTGTACGCACTGTAACATCCGACCCGATGATATGCGACTGGAGGGAAAAATCCAGGCATTACTGATTTCCCGGGCACGAGGTATAAGTTGAAGCTGAACAGCCAACCACATAGTTCGCATTCCGCATCTTTTGTGCACCGTCGGGTCCACGACTTGAAATACGACACGCGACAATGGCAGAGGTTACCAAAGATGATGGGAGATACAAACCAGTAAGTCCTCAACCCGCCAACTGCTTCCTGCTAATTTGGTTTATCTAGGAGGTATCTCGTTTGACGTCCGTTGAAAAGTCTTAACTGATGCTGATGCGTCGTGGTGGTGGTGGAACAGGCCGTAAGTAGTAGCCTCGTCTGCGATATTGATGAAGTCTTTGCTAATGCGTCGCAGTTGCAGTATAACAGTAAGTAAGTAGTAGCCTCATCTGCAATATTAATGAGGTCTTTACTAATACGTTATATTTATAGTGAGATAGTACGTAAGTGCTATCCTCATCTACAATATTAATAAAGTCTTTACTAATACGTCGTAGTTATAGTAAAACAGGATATAAGTGCTATCCTCATCTATAATACTAATAAGGTCTTTACTAATACATCATAGTTATAGTATAATAGATCGTAAGTAGTATCCCTATCTATAATACTAATAGAGTCTTTGCTGATATATTCTGTTTATAGTTAAACAGTACGTAAGTGCTATCCTCATCTGCAATATTAATAAGGTCTTTGCTAATACGTCATAGTTATAGTTAAACAGTTCATAAGTCCTATCCTCATCTGCAGTATTAGTAAGGTCTTTACTAATATATCGTAGTTATAGTAGAACAGGCCGTAAGTAGTAGCCTCATCTGCAATACTAATGTTACGACCTGTAAACAAGGATAACAGCTGAACGACCCACTTAGGCGTCAGGTAGCTAGGACAGGATATTTATACTGCAGGATTATAGGAATAGCAGGGACTCACTCAGTACGGAAGAACTATAGTATAAGTCATATGATGATAAGATAAGGAAACGATTAGTGGAGCATAGGAAAGGACGCTTAGTGATTAGTTAGCCTAGCTAACTGATTGCAATCACTTATGCATATAGGTGATCACCTAGAAGTAGATAAAGACTACTGTTTGAGACTTATATATAGAGTGACCTTAAGCCTAGCTTATAGTTATACTTCTATAGCTTTTTAGTAATTAACTTAGTATTTATCTTTAAGATACTCTCAGCTTACCTTTACTATAAATTACTTATTAAGTCTAAGACTAATCACTTTAGCCTCTAAAAGACCTAATCTACTATTAGCTATAACCTACAACCTAGACTATAACCCTAGTATACTATTACTACGTATCAATCCCTAACTTCTATTAGCAGACCTTACTGTTGGATAGCTAACTATAACACTTTGATTGCTCTTATTCAGTAAGTTGACTATTAAAGCCTACTAATAGTATAGATAAGAATGTCTTCACGCGCCTCTGCTAAGTCACCTACCCTAGGAAGCTCCTCTTCCTCGCAACAGCTTGCCAAAAGCCTGGCTGAGGAACTTGAGGGAGCCCTGATAGTAGTAGACTTAGACAACAAAGTCACCCTCAAAAAGGAAACCTATAACAGACTTCAAGCCTAAGTTAAGAAAGGAGACGACAATATCGCTAAAGTATAGACCATATATAATGAAACCGCTAATAAGCTCTAAGGCCTCAAGCAGATAATCTAGGAACTTAGCAACAGACCTCAAAGACTTGCAAACCTTAAAAACAGTATCGCTCGCCTAGGAGGATAAAGCAATAATCCTCTCATATAGGAACTCTAAAACGAGGTTAATACCCTTCAGGCCGCTGCTAATATTATTACTACCCCTACAGGAGGAAGACAGAAACTCAAACTCAGCAGCCCTATCACCTATAATAGCACCTAAGGATAACTTAAGTCATTCCTAATCTAGATCCAGACCTATCAGAATTTTCACTACAGCAACTTTGCTAATCAGATAGAGAAGGTTATCTACGCAGCTACTTACCTTCGTGGATGAGCCCTTAAGTAGTTTGAACCTATCTAGGAAGAATTCCTTAAGTGCGAAACGCTAGATAAATGCTCTATGGAGACATGCAATATCTATAGCAGCTTCTAAGGATTCAAAGATGCCCTCTGCTTGCTCTTCTAGGATCTAGACGAAAAATGCTAAACTGAATGCGACCTCGTATAGCTGCAACAGACTAAGTTGGCTAAAGAGTATGCTGCTACCTTCAGGCAACTTAGCATCCAACTAGACCTTACTGAAGAGACTAAGATCTTCATATTCTATTAAGGACTTAAGGATGACGTTAAGGATGAGATTATTAAGCTAGACAAACCTAAAGACTTCCTTTAGTACGCTAGTATAGCTATTAAAATCGATAATTAACTCTTTAAACGACGCAAGGAAAAAGGTGAACGACAATAGGAAGCTAACTCTAAACGTAAATACTAGTAGCAACTACAGCATAAGTTTAATAACTAACAAAGCAACAACAGACCCTATAACAACTAGAATAACACCTACTAAAGCACTGCTTATAGATAATATAGCAGACCTATAGACCTCAGCATAATAACTAAACCTAATAATAAAAAGCCCTAGAACCCTAAGTATTACAACTATAATAGATAAGGATATATCGCTAGAGATTATAAACAGCCCAAGAAGCTTCCTTAGAAGCCAGTAGCTGAAAGACCCCAACAAGTTAATATAATTACAAAAGCCTCGCACGTAGCCCAGTTATAGACTAGATGCTATAACGATAATTACTAAATCTACCTTAACGATAAAGAAAACTTAGGATATTATCCTAAGCCTAAAACCCTGGCTATAATATATTAAAGCAACAGTAAGATTGCTAGAAAACTAGCTGAACCACTCAATAAGATGTTATAGGTCTAACGACTAGAACTAGTTATAGTATACTTAACCTATCAACAACTTCACCACGAGGAACGATAAATCTAAAGAGAAATAGAAGAAATCCAGCAAGAAGACGCCTAATAAGCGCAACTACGCCTATAAGAGGAATTAGAGGAAGAACCTAAATACTAACATAACCCCCTAACTGAACAACAACTCCTCAGCATGACTAGCAACTAGACTTTCAGAGAAGGCGAAAGCTCACCTTATAACTTAGATAAACCCTATGATGTTGCTCAACAATATGCTTAAGCAGAAATCGCCTATAGGCTCACTCCTAGTATAGATAACTTTAGCTCTAAAGAAGAATCTAATAACTAAGAAGATAACACTAAGCAACTCCTAAAGTACTAAGAAATCAACATGCTATAAGACGAATAATAGCGCTACTTTTATAGCACCTTAGCAGACTAATAAGACTGAAACTACACCCCTTAGCTACATATAGAAAACCACCTTACGCTAAGAAGCAACTACTAACTTCATCAAACCTTATTCTAGCCTTAGTATTTCTATAATAAGTGCAAGGAATATATAGGAGATAAGTATAACTACTAATTCTACCCTAGAAGACTTAATAATAAACCTATTAGGTATGTCTACACTATGCATATTATGATTAGATAGATAATAATAACTTTCGATAGGAAGATCGCTACCTTCTAACTAAGCCCTCAGTTCCTTATGAGATACTAACATAACAACAACATAAAGTAGGATAAATGCTAATAAGACGAATGCTAAGTATACTACTAAGAAAAGGCATGCGCCTAGAGAATCATAAGAAATAGACTAAGACTACCCTAGGTTAGGATCTGTAAGAACAGCCTTATTAAGGTAGTATAGGAAGGAAAACGAATCACTTACCTAGGACCACTAGAGCAGTTAAAAAACTAGACTTACCTACTAACGATAGATCACAACAGGTAATAAAGGAAAGATCTATCTACTAGATGTTGCAAGGACATAAGAATAATATAGAACTTAAAGTTACTATCAACAACAAAATAATACTTGCGCTAATTGACAGCAGAGCTAAAGCAAACTTTATTGCCCCCTAAGCTATTAATAGGCTAGAAGTATAATAGGGAGGAAAAGAACGACTATACCCCCTACATATAGTAGAAGGAGAAGAATTTAAGTATGAAGGAGGTACTATCTATAATGAGACTACACCCCTTAAGATAAGTTACTTAGATTAGAAGGAAAGAATCTAATTTAATATCGCTAACATAGGAATATATAACATAATGCTAGGATTACCTTAGCTACGAATAAGCAACCTACAGATAGATTAGAGCAAAAGCTAACTCTATTAGGACCATAATAACTTAGTCCCTAAGCAGCCTTATTAGAACTAGGCCTCAAATAAGTTAGTAACATAAGAAACAGCAAAACGATATATCTACTACCTTAAGGCAAAAGAAGCTGCATTGCAACTAATAATAACGAAGGATCTTAAACTAAGAGACCTACTTCTATCTATCCTAGAAGAATATAGAGTTTATGAGAAACTCTTTGCAGCTAAGTTAGAAACTAGACTGCTTAGACATACAAACTTTAACTATGAAATCCCTCTTAAAGAAGGAAAAGAACTATGCTTTAATAAAATCTATAGCCTCAACCTAACTAAGATGGAGGCATTAGATAAATACCTTAATGAAAACCTTAAGAAGGGTTATATTAGACCTTTAATATCACTAGCAGGAAGTCTAATCCTATTCATACTAAAGAAGAACAGAAAACTACAACTATATGTCAACTATCGCATGCTTAATGAAATAACAATTAAGAACTACTACCTACTACCACTTATCGATAAGATGAAAAAACTCCTCCACGGAGCCAACTAGTTTACAGCCCTTAACCTTAAAGGTGCCTATAACCTAATCAGAATAAAGCAAAGAGAAGAATAGAAGACCACCTTTAGAACATATAAAAGATATTTTAAGTACCTTATTATACCCTTTAGTCTCACTAATGCTCCTATAACATTCCAGAACATAATCAACTTAGTCCTATGTAAATACGTTAATATTTATGTAGTCGTTTATCTAGACGACATCCTTATATTCTCACTAACCCTCGAGAAGCATAAAGAAGATATTCACCACGTCTTATAGGCCCTTTAGGAAGCTAAACTCCTAGTTGAACCTAAGAAAAGCGAATTCTACATATAGAAAGTTGAATACCTTGGATTCACTATCACCCCTAGAGAAGTCTGAATATTAGAAAATAAAGTTAAAGCTATCAAAGAATAGCTAGTACCTAAGAACCTTAAGGAAGTCTAAGGATTCCTAGGTTTTATTAATTTTTACTGAAAATTCATTAAGAACTACAGCAAAATTAATGCAGCTCTTACTAACCTCAGCCGCAAAGACACCCTATTTATATAGGAAGAACCCTAACAAACAGCTTTTCAGAAAATCAAGGACCTCATTAGTAGCGAACTAGTACTGATAATACCAGACCCCACCAAACAATTCGAAGTAGAACCAGACTCCTCAGATTACGCCCTTAGAGCATAACTTTCATAATGAGACTTAGAAGGATGGTTATACCTATGCGCCTTCTTCTCACGTAAGCTCTATAGACCTAAGCTAAACTATTAAATCTACGATAAAGAACTTATAGCAATAATTGAAGCCTTTAAGGAATAGAGACCTGAACTCTCAGGAACGATTCATGAAGTACTTATGTACTTAGACTATAAGAATCTCTTATACTTTATAACCTTGAAAGTGTTAAATAAACGATAGGTTAGATGGTTAGAGTTCCTCTCTAAATTTAACTTTAGGATTATCTATCGCAAAGGATCAGATAATAGCAGAGCTGACGCTCTCAGCTGACGACTAGACTATAACATCCTAGTACCTAAAGAAACCTAGGTGATTCTCAAAGGAAATAACAATAGAAACCTAATGCTAGCAGCTAAACTCTTAATGATAGCTGAACGATCTAGTATAGGCCTACCTAGCGAACTAGATGATAAAGTAATTATAGAGTTTCACGCTCACCCTGCATATGGTCACTAAGGAATTATGAAAACCTAGAAATAACTACGATAATAATATAGAGAAAAGGTTACTAGAGAATGTGTAGTAAAAGCAATTAAGGATTGTGAGGTTTGCCTTAAAAGCAAAACTGCTTAATATTAACCTTATAGTATGCTATAACTTTTGCTTATGCTGCAAACCGCCTAGTAATCTATATCACTTGACTTTATTGTTAAATTACTAAAGTTATGAGAACCCCTTATGGGAGTACATTATAATAGCGTTCTCATTGTTATAGACTAACTTATGAAGTATGCTTACTTCATCCTATATAAGGAAGCAAGTAACGCTAAAGAATGTGTATATATATTCCTCAAATATATCATCGCTAACTATAGAACACCTAAGGAAATTATGTTAGATAGAGATAAGATCTTTACCTCTAACTTCTAGAAGTTAATTATATCATAACTTAGTATTAAGCAATCTATATCTACTATATTCTATCTGCAGATAGATAGACAAACAGAACAAGTTAATCAAATCCTCAAAACATACCTCTGCGCATATGTTAACTATAACTAGGATAACTAGGTAGTACTGCTACTAATGGCTTAGTTTGCCTATAATAGCGTGATAGGAGAAAGCATTAAGGAATCCCCCTTCTATCTTAACTATAGATTTGAACTAACTGTATATAGGGAACCTTAAGCAGGACCCTAAGCAGTTAGAGTAGTGGCTTTAGTGCGATAAATCTAAGACATCTAAAATAGTGCACGCAAAGAACTTAAATTTGTACGACAGAGAATAATAAAATTTAGTAATAAGCGAAAGATTAAGGGACTAACCTTAAAAGAGGGAGATAGCGCTTACCTTATATAGCAAAACATTAAAATAAAACAACTAAGCGATAAACTTAACTATAAAAAACTTAGACCTTTTAAGATCTCATAAGTAATCTTACTAGTTAATTATAAACTTAAACTCCTAGAAACTATGAAGTATCACTTAGTATTCTATGTGTTACTCCTCGAACTAGCACTATAAGGATTATAGACTAACAACATTATTATCGTGGAAGATAACAAACTAGAATATAAAGTTAAATAAATTATTAACTACCTTAAGGAGTTAAAAGGTTACTAGTACCTCGTTAAGTAGAAAGGATATAGATATAAAGATAATATCTAGGAACCTGCAAAAAACCTCGCTAATGCAACTAACAAACTTACTGTTTATTAGCAATAACACTAAGAACAGGAAGTAACACTTATGCTAGATAAATAAGTTTGCACCCTAAACACCTCTAGCTACTAATGCATCTAACATCTATATAGATATATCAGACTACTAATAGAAGCAGATAGACTATAATAAGGAAAACTATTAGTTCGGTTAGGAATATTGAAATATAACTAAGACTCCCCTAATAAAAAGTTTAGAGTACTAGGATTCTAATTAAGGATTGAATCTAGATCTATCGCACTAAAACTACTTATAGATTGAACCTCTAATATAGGAGACGCTACTGCCTCCTCCTCAGTAACCTCCTAACCTTTCTGAAACATTATTCTCTTCTACTTACGCAAGCGATCTAACTACGCTATAGATTTGTCTAACTCAGCCTGCGCGGCATGCAGAGCAGCAGCCTTCTTTCTTAATACCTCCTCTTTAGCTACCTCAGCATCCTCTAAACGAGCAGCCTCATTAAGTAAACAATCAACTATAATAAGATTAGCAAAAAACGTAGCAACTATATAAATCTAGTAGACCTATAAGCATAAATAGCGTTAGCTGCTATATCATATGATTAACCTAGTTAAGTATACTTGCTATAAACTTTACTACTAAGAAGAAGCTTATAACGCTTCCCTAAAGAATAACAATAAGAATAAGGTATATTGATGATGAAATTAAACTTAGTAATATATAGCGCATAATTGTAATAATAAAGAGTAGAGGTAGCATTTGATTTTGATTTTTAAATGCAACCTAATATAGTGTTAGCATTATAAGTAAATTAGGAAGCATGACTAATAGATCCCTAACCTAAGACTAACGACCTACTTATGCTAGGTCTTGAGGATAAGACTTTTAGAGAGGGGACCTAATGTTATAACCTATAAATAAGGATAACAGCTAAACGACCTACTTAGGCGTTAGGCGGCTAGGATAGGATATTTATACTATAGGATTATAGGAATAGTAGGGACTTACTTAGTATAGAAGAACTATAGTATAAGTTACGTGATAATAAGATAAGGAAACGATTAGTAGAGTATAGGAAAGGACGCTTAGTGATTAGTTAGCCTAGCTAACTGATTGCAATCACTTATATATATAAGTGATCACCTAGAAGTAGATAAAGACTACTGTTTGAGACTTATATATAGAGTGACCTTGAGCCTAGCTTATAGTTATACTTCTATAGCTCTTTAGTAATTAACTTAGTATTTATCCTTAGGATACTCTTAGCTTACCTTCACTGCGAATTACTTATTAAGTCTAAGACTGATCACCTTAGCCTCTGAAAGACCTGATCTACTATCAGCCACGACCTACGACCTAGACTACGACCTCAGTATACTGTTACTACGTGTTAATCCCTAACTTCTGTTAGCAGACCCTACTGTTAGATAGCTGACCGTAACATAATAAAGTCTTTGCTGATATGTTATATTTATAATAAGATAGTACGTAAGTACTATCCTCATCTGCAATATTAATAAAGTCTTTGCTAATACGTCATAGTTATAGTAAAACAGGATGTAAGTGCTATCCTCATCTGCAATACTAATAAGGTCTTTGCTAATACGTCGTAGTTATAGTATGATAGATCGTAAGTAGTATCCCCATCTACGATACCAATAGAGTCTTTACTGATATGTTCTATTTATAGTTAAACAGTACGTAAGTGCTAGCCCTCTACAGTCCAACCTTTACCTTTTCAGCTTCTCAACTTTCATGAATAACATAGTACAGTAAGGATAAATAGAACCAAGCTGAAGAAAAAGACTTCTTTCCACCTCTTAT
The DNA here is from genome assembly GCA_025328345.1 of Colletotrichum sp. SAR11_59. Classification (NCBI taxonomy): domain Eukaryota; kingdom Fungi; phylum Ascomycota; class Sordariomycetes; order Glomerellales; family Glomerellaceae; genus Colletotrichum; species Colletotrichum sp. SAR11_59. The sequence continues at coordinate 71,684 of JAKMXC010000020.1, forward strand.
TGGAAGTTCTAGTAAGTCTCTCAAGCGTGTCTTCTCCTTGGAATGTGGATGCTGAGACCGTAAACAGACCAGTCTGAGAATCGACAACTTTCTGTCCGTGATCAGATTGCTGTAATCAAAAAGTGGCTCCATCACTGTGTTGAGGCACATAAAGCAAAATGCTGGCACAACACGAATGATCTGCCGAGTCGGTTGATCGATGTGAACGATGTGCCCACAAATATTATCGGGAGCACCGGCGACGTCTCGGTGAGCGACGAGTCCTACGAGGTAAAAATCGTCAAGTCATCGGAACTGTCAAAAAGCAAGCCAAAGTATCTTGCTCTGTCTCATTGCTGGGGTGATCACCAATCCGAGAAAGCGCATTATCAGTTGTGTGACGGCAAGCGGCGATTTCTGTTCGACAAACTACCGCGGACATTCCAACACGCAGTCATTCTGACGAAGGAAATTGGTGAGCGATACCTTTGGATCGACTCACTTTGTATCAACCAGGACAACAAAGAAGACTGGGAAAAAGAATCGGAGAAGATGTATGAGGTCTTCAAGAACGCCCGCTTTACCATCGCGGCAACCTCTGCGAGGCATTCTGACGAAGGATTTCTCAATGGGCCAGTCACAATCCCTGACCTCAACTCTTGGAGCGACAACTTTGAGCGAGACTTCCAGAGTGCCGTTGAAGATGGCGTCTTGAACAAGCGCGCATGGGTGTTACAGGAACGCATCCTCTCGCAGCGGATTCTACATTTCACTGAGAACCAACTGTATATGGAATGTGGAGGAGGTGTATGTCGGGCCCCATTCGGCTACATGAAAAAGTGAGCAGATCTGAATCCAGAAGGGCGGTTTTGACTAACGAAGAAGTGGGAAATATTCTTTCCGAAACGATCCGCTTTTCCCGAAGCTCCTCCTCAAATCCTGTGGGCTTACCGCTAAGATGAAACATTTCCAATCTCTTTTCAGAGATTATTCCAGTTACGGTCTTACAGAGGTGACGGACAGGCCCATTGCAATCAAGTCATTGGTCAATGCGTTGGCCAAAGTTTTCGATCCGGAGACTGAAGATACTGAAGTTGGAAGAGGCGGAAGCGTCCATCATGGCGTCTTTGGGGCGATGCCATACCTACACCGCAGCCTCCTTTGGTATCGCTGTTGGCCTACAGACCTTCTCAGTCCAAGCTTCAGTCTTTTCAGGCTTTGGCTCGGAGAGCAAGAAGATCTGATAGCATGTTGCTTCAGACTCTACCGTTTCTGGACGGGAGAGTCTGGACTGGAGCCTTCTTCTGGCTTGATTGATTTCGGTCAGTCCCAGACATCTCAGTCCCAGCAACCTCCGACGTGGTCTTGGATGTCATACGATGGATTGATCGATTATATGAAACTCAAGTCGGCCCCTGAATGGGACACCAGCGTCCGGTTTTCTGGAGATCCGGTACGTCTCAAGGTTCGGGTAGCCAAATATCGCGCGGATGTTAGTTTTGAAGGGAAGGGTGATAATGAATGGATCGCGTACGGCGAGGCAGCCAAGAAGGTCGGGAGCGGCTGGTTTGACCGGCCAACGTCTGAGACGCCTGAAGGGCTGCGGTGTGCATTGATAGGAAGGGACGAGGACGCACGGGAAGAAGGACGCAAGTACTACATACTGCTTCTTCCTGCCAAAGGCGCCTCACCGTTGGAAAGACTCGGGGTCGGATGGATCTATGAGAGGGCCATTAATTTCCCTGCGATGGAGGATCTCGAAATTCCATAAACATACTAGGAGCGGGCAAACACAAATCATTTCATTTCGTCACCATAGTGTGTTCTCCTGACTACAGAGTGCAGGGCTCCTATGATTGGTCTCACCCGTCGTTCATATCCTAGCCTCGCAGAAGCTTATATGATTGGGACTCGTCCTCGTATGTCATCTTTAGCGTAGCTTGACAATGCTGCGGCAGCTAGTGGTGTCAGTAGCAGTTCATCTCGAGGCTGTGTCTTCAAGTGTTCGGCGTCCTATTGTCGGCGGCCGAAGCCACTCCTACTGTGTGTGAATGACACAGGAGTGCGTGGTTAGTGTATTGAGGTGGTTTGCAGGCGCTGTGCAGACACCATAGATATGTCGGACTAGATGGTGGCGGGTTCGGTATAAACCAGCAAGCTGCGGTGACCCCAGCACCGGACGTTGGCAGGGCTCCAGCCGTACCGGAAGCAGAGTTGCCTGAAGAACCACAGCACCCGTAGAGCTATCGACTGGCGATGCGAAGGAGACGACAGCGCGACGTGACCACAACTCTGGAGCCAGGGGGAGCAACAATGCAGCATCACATGAGATATTAAAAGAGGGATATATGATGAGCTGGTCTCGCTACAGTTCTCATTCGAACCTACAATATACCAGTTGATCACTGGTAGTTCCTTTCTCGATTAGCTCATTGCCGTAAACCTGCGTCGTCTGCTTCGCCGCAGCAGCTGGTAGAATACACCAAGTCTGTCTCTGTAAATGATGGTACGTCTTCTGGTGGCTCCTCTTTCTCGCAGTCAGCGTATCGGGAATACGGTGGCAGGGAGCAAGTCCGGCGCCAGCTGCTGGCAGGCGAAGCCACCATCGGCCGGGTTGCCAGTCCTCGTAGCGACCTTCGGCGAAACTGACAGGATTTCAGGCGGTTTGCCAGCCAGCCCCCTTAAGCTCTGCTAGTACGTTTGCGCCTGAAAGGTGCGTCTGCCTGCAGCCGGTATGTACACACACCCATGTATCTACCTTCGTCTTTGGCTTCTCCCCCTGGAGCAGCCATGAATCGTGGCATGGTGAGGTGATTTGTCAAGTGCATGCATCACTGCCCGCCTGGAAGCCCTGGGATCCGCGTAGAACTAGCTTACGGTTAGAGGATGATGCCGCTACGGCCACGGCGTCTTCAGCGCTATCGCTCACTGCACCTGGGCATAGGGGCACAGGTAGGTAGAAATCACAGCAGCAACGTGTAAGTTTATTTCCTATGGCCTTCAATTCTCGGGAGACGCCCCGCTGCGGTCCACCTTGAGTGCCGTCGCGTGGATGCTGTGGCCAGTTGGGCTATGTCGTTCGTGAAGAGCCGTCGGATGCTCCAACCAACGGCGAAGTCCACAAACGGTTATCTGCCCTGCCCCAGTGCATGTCGATCGTCGCGTGTCGTGCGGACTCCGTCGAGTTTTTATTGTCTTTCGATATCCACGGTGTCAAACTCACGACGTGCTTCCAATCGTGACTGACCCTCGTTGGAATGTCGATGATGGGGTGCGTTCCAAGTCGTGCTGTGTGGCTCACCCGAGCGATTTACCTGCTCGGTAGTCTTTACTGCCCATCGGTACCTGGGGTCTGTGGCTCATATGCCGTTGTACTGTACTCTTTAGTGAAAACCAATAAGTGGTCATGTACTCTGTAATGTCTATCTTGAGAGCAGCGAACACATCGCTTTCAGTACCCTTCAATCGCAAAGAATCGAATCGGATTGGATAATGCCGCATCGATAGGTGTGCTGTGTTGATGTCCTTTGAGGTCGCAATTTGGGCGCAACTGCGAAATCTGCACACAACGAGCCTGATCCTCTTTCCGCTAAAAGCGCATGTCGAATACCGGGACAAAGTGACATGCTCTCATTATGCCTGGGCTCATTAGGCCAATCTACGTGTTCGTCCGGCACGGCCCGAAGCACCGGTGGTTCCACGAAGCACTGCAACCGTTAGTGGACGCGTTCCCATGGCATCCAAGACCAGAGTACGACACGGCTCATCAGCTTTCGCGATAGTAGCGTCAAATTGGCACGGGCGTTCACGACACGTGTCAAGCAAGGGATGGACGGGACAGGCGAATGCGGACGTGCTGCGCCGACTACGGCCATAGCCATTCGGCCGACGGTGCTGGCGCAGGTAGTCAGGCAATCGAAAGCTGCGCGTTCTAGCGATACTGGTGCGCGGGCTACTGTAGCGGTGGAGACTCAACACGGTTATACATCAGGGACGGGCCTTGGCCCAATGGAAAGTCTCTGTCCACCTTTCTGACGTGGGATGTTTACGCGCGACCGCGCGCTTGGCGTGCGCAATGTCGTTAAATATCGAGGCATTCCAAAAAGCACCCGTGGTCGGCCCGGCCGTCCGTGCCGCCGTACCTGTCAGGCCGTTACGAGCATCGACACGGACCCACTCCGTTGCTGGCTTATCTGGTTTTGCTGGGCGCGCCGCCTGGCTCACATTGCTTGTCTCGTAGGTGTTCAGACGCCGGCTGTGCTAAGGGGCATTTGATACTAAGATTGCTACCGCCTGCGGGCGCGCGGCCTAACATGAAGCTACACTAACTAGGGAAGAGCTGCTTGAAGCCAGCCCTGAAGACGATCCCTGAAGATCGATAGCTACGTGGTTTTGCATGTTGCCCGCACGGAAGCAGGCACAGCGGTACAGGATGTGCAGCATTGTACTGTATCGTTCTGTTGCCGAAGCTGGCTGCACAGGGGCACATGGAGCAAGGATGTGCTCAGAACCTGGTAAGAGGGGTATGCCTACACGCGTGGCCACTAAGCTGGAATGAGGCATGCCTACTGTGTCAGTAGCCGCCATTTTCTCGGCTCTGCAGAACCGTCTTTGCCCCGTAGCGCGGCGGGCCAGCGCTTTTTGTGGCACCTGCCGCACCAAACAAGCAGCTGCCCCCACGGAGTTGCACATAGCGAACAGCCGCCGCAGGGCTTATTGCCTGAAATACCTGGGCAAGCGTAATGCTCCTAGAGTTGATGAGGGCACTTTTAGCATCTGCTCAGCCTGCAGTAGCTTAGGATAGTAAGTATATATTGGATGATGCTTAACTTTAAGAAAGAAGTAATACTTTCTGAAGTGATGTAGTATGTATTATATTTATATTAGTACTAGCTTCTAAATATAGGTTTGTAGGCTGTTAAGCTAGTAAGATTGCTATGAGCTGCTGAGCTTTATAAGTAGCTGCCTTTGAAGGATGGCTTAGCATTATGTAGTTCTATATTTCCACCCTACTTAATAGTATTTCCTCTTGTTCCTGTTGAACAAATGTTTCTAAGGTTTATATTTAGCTTTAAGCTTTGCGGCTTGTATATAGATGTTGTGCGATTTTTGCATCTACTTAATAGCCTTTATCTAACTTATGTTCTTCTATATATAGCTGGATAGCTTATGTGGTAGCATGTTGCTAAAGTCTATTGGTCTGTGGTGCGACTATGGTTCTAGCGGCTTGCTGTATGCTAGCTAGGCTTGAGTTTATCCTTCTGCTGGCACCTTCTCTGCTGCTTCTTTTATCTTATGCTGCTTAATAGTAATTCTTTATACCTTTATTTGATAGGTTGCTTTGCTGAAGTTAGCTTTCTTTCTGCTGCGAGCTTTAATCTCTTCTATTTTCTGCTTAAACTATTTATTGGAGTGATTGTGGGGCTAGTGGATCTATAGGTTGAGTCTTAGATAAAATGGCCTGTAGGTTTTCTTCACCACTCTAGTGGCGCTTATAGAGGTTAGGCTGGTGTTAATTAAGATGCTATAGGGTGGTGGAAGGGTATTAGGTTAGCTATGTATAGATTATAGTATTGAATCTTCCCTCATGAAATGTATGATAAAGCTTAATCTGGCGGTCTTTGCAGGTCAGCCTATTAAAGGTGGTGAGTGTGTTTGAATGTTGTGTAATTGGGAGTGATGTCTTATGCGTTTAGAGGATTCTTGTGGAATCGTAGCGTGTCTGACTGCATGCGATGAGTCTGGCTGTTGTATAGAGGAATGTTGGCTATGTTGGTAGGACTATGATTATTGGGTGCTGATAACTATATCACTATATTGAGCTTGTGGGAACCTATTGTGTTGATATTGCTGCCTAACCTACTAACATTAGATATCTGTTTGTGGTATGACTGTGCTCTGCTAGGTTCTTTTGGCTTGCTGTTTGTAATATGAGGGTGTGAAATGGTGAGCGTAGAATTTATGCTTGTTGTGGGTAGTAGCTTTAATGGTGTGTTTATTATGAAGCTGTAATTGCGCTTCGCTAGTGCTGCCTTAGATGGCGTATAATGTTGTACTAGTTGTTTGCTTTTAGTTTGCTAAAAACTCTTTTTGGAACGTGGAGTCTCGACCTTGTGGTAAGTATCTACCTCTAATGCTCGTCTTAAGCTTTGCGTAGACGTATGAGCGGACGGCAAATCCTCACTAATCCTTGAAAATACGTGGGCTTGACGCTCGACGCTGAACAGAGGTGGCGTGTTCGATTGACTTGATGAGCACGGTCTTGGCGTGAGAGAACTGAGCTTGATTTGAGGCACTGACTCTTACCAGTATTCATCACCTTGGGCCTGCGACTCGGCTGAGAGGACACGGCAAAACCAACCTCTGACCATCGACGCTTGCCCCTCCTATCGTGGAGGTTTTTGCATCTCGCGTACGCTGTTGCCTATTCGCCGGACCTCGATGTGCTTCTTTTGCCCGCGGCCGCGTCAGGACTGCCCACGACCGGTTCCATTTCCCTTGCAGGGGGCACACTCCTTGCCCAAGGCACCTCTAGGCGTTTTTTGCAGGGTTCGATGAAGCCGGGCGAGATATTGCAGGATCTGCTGCGGATATACCTGGCCTCTTGCCGTGCATCGCTGGGAGGATACGAACGAGCATTGCATATGACCAGCTTGCACGGCGGATGGTTCACAGCCTTCCCGTATCCTCAACGGATCCGCTTGCTTGGAAGACGTTTGCAGGGCGTCTAACGGACGACGAAATGGGCGACGTCATTTACGTCCGATGTCTGCGTACATTTCGCTGGCCAGGCTAGAGCCTGGTAACGAACGGGGCGGCAGGTCGGTACGCTGTAAAGAGCAGTGCGGCAGTTGCCGCTATCCACAGAGCCCATGACGGCTGACGGTGTCTATGGAGGAATCCACATCAGCCAGACGAGCTTGGAAGTGTCAGTAAGCAGCATGGGCTGCAGTTGCTGCTGCGTGCCTGTGACTGCGTAGAATCAGATCACGCCAAATTAGGGGTGTTGGGGCACGTCGCCCATCAGCCAGGGTTGGAGCACAGCTTTGCGCCTCATTGAGAAGCCAGAGAGCGACGTAAGGTAGTCAGCAAAAATTGGCTGCGTCTCGTCTGCCAACGGCACCCTCCTCATGGGCAGTAGTGATCAAGTGTGGCCTCCAGGCGCTCGGGCTCGGGAAAGGCACCCCTGCGGCAAGCTAGCAGGCGACCCGTACCGAGCCCCGTTTAGTACACAACAGCACGAACAGCTCCGTAGTATTCCGGGGAGGTTCGATGACGGACCAGTCAGCAACATCCAGCTTCGCACTGCCTCGGGCAATGCAACCTCATGAGCCACCCGCGGGTGCAGATAGCAGAAGTTGGGGCTGATGGCAGCGTCCATCAGAGCATGCGAAGCAGACTGGGGCTCCGATGGGGCCCACGGTAGAAGGAAATGGACGGATGAGACCATGGCCCTGCAGTCCTTGTGGCATCCAATCAACTCGGGTTCGCCGCTTCGGCAGGCAAACAGGAGTCTCCATGGCACAGGTTGTGTGGCCCAGCACTATGCAAGCCGTGAAGAGCACTCACCGTTGCGGCGCCAAGCAACGATGTAGCAAAGCTCGGCTGCTGTACATGGCTTGCCGCCGGCAACACGTTCACGCTGTGACGTCCTCTGACCCGGTGCCTTAGGGATTCGTAGAAGAGTCGGTGCTCCCCGCCGGCACCAGCACGCGCCGCCTTGACCCTCGCCAATTGAGATGGCTAACCTCGCTAGCAGTGTCAACGCTGCCAGCCCTGAATTCGCTCTCGCCTCTGCCTTCTGTAGTGTCGCGTGGCCACCCAATTACCAATAAACAGGTAGCAGAACGTACATATGTAACAACAACAAGAGCAGCGGCAGCTAGCAGCCTGACGATGGAGAACATAGTGAAGCTATAAGACGCTAATGGAAAGACTGCATTACTCTAAAGCGCTTCCGCGGCAAGATCGACCTGCATTGCTGTGAGGATGATACCTATGTAGACTGTTGAGCTGGCTAGTATGAAGTTGTTGTGGAAGAATGAGCTGTATTGGTTCTAGCGAGATGTGTAGCTGTGGTGTCTTCTAGGAGAAGTTGAAATGTCTGTTGATATGTAGTAGTGGTGGAAGAGATGTCTAGAGCTGTATGACGGTAATCTTCTATGCTGCCTTCTGCAGGTCTTTAGGTATGAGGTGTATCTCTTTTGCAATGCGGAAGTTGCTCTTGTGCGTTATAAGCGCTGCGTGTGAGAAGAGAAAACTAAGCTAGCGATGGCTAGCAGTAAATCTAAATTGGCATTCTTGGTTCCGCGAGAATGAAACCTAATGGGCTTAGAAGATTTGCGGAGAAGCGGTTTTCTATAAGCATAGCTATTCGTCTGGTGTTGGGAAACTTGGGAACGTACACAAAACTCAATCTTGTGACAGGACTTTGGTGGTCTCCTTTTTCAAGCCTAGAACATGTTTGACTTCTACGACTGCGGAGTACGCCCAATCACGACAGCCTGATGGCGTGATAGATACGCTTAATCCAAAGAGTTTCTCACGACTGTCTCCTGGTTCCGAGGTGAGGTCCGAATGCGAGCCGGTCAGAGGAAAACGAATAAAGCTCGACGCGCGTGCTAGAGGCATTCTCTCCAATTGATCCCCTACCATAACGAAGCTTTACGACGATTCCGCCGACAATGGGTCAACGAACTGATGCATTCCACCGCTGGCATCTGGCAACCCCGGAATTCAACCAGCTACTCAACATCATATGCCCCAAGTATCTGACCAGAAAGGAAGGAGAGGAAATCATGCGTCAATTTAACGAGAGTTGGATTGATGAGAAGCAGGTTCTTTGGAGCGGCGTGGCTCATGCCACGGTCGAAGAATGGGCAAATCAGCGTGGGATGCAAACGCTTACCAGTGCCATGGGCGATCTGATGAACTGGACCCATCCAAAGTGCAGGAGACTTTCCAAGACGAACGTGCAATGGACGAGATACATGAAGGGAGCCTCCGCAATCTTCGCCTGTAAGATTGCCCAAGGACATACTGTCACCCTGTTGACGCCTCCGCCGCCCGTCCGCTTTCACCCGTCGGGTTTAACCAATTACCAAGACATTGAAGAGCCGGTTTTGAAAGGAGCGGTTGACGGTACTGTTATTGGCAAGATTGTTGTGGTACATCCAGAGGTTGAAGGAGCTGAGGATATGGCATATGAATACTGGCCCAAAGACCAGGTGGCCAACTGGTACGCGAAATGTGGTTCCAAAAGTCATGGGACCAAGATCTGGCGAACGATAAATTCCAAGAGGCGTAAGACCCTGATTTGACTATCTTAGGAACCCGATCCTAATCGGAACAGGAGCTATGATCTGGCCAGCCAAGGTAGATATCTCTTGCGACCTTTTTGAACCGGCGATATTGGAAGAAATGGAGGTCTTCATGATCATCGGCTTACTTCTCTCCGCCGAAGTTTGCATGCACTTTGTTGTTTCACTGGCAATGCTGGTGTACCACTTTTCATCCACGCTGTACCTACGAAATCGTGAGTACAGTTGTGGGCACGATGAGCCTCAATGGCTCGTCATCACTCAGAAGAGTGATGCAGACCTCAACGTTAACGTTGAAGAAGAAGCCGATCCGGCTTTCTTGCTCCTTTCTGTGCCTCGGCCATCCCCCATGAAAACTGCTGGATCTGTCATGGAGGATTTCGTGAGACCCAGAAGCACCAACGTACACCGGTATGCCTCCAGCGGCGGCAAAGGAAACAGAATGAAACAGCTGAAGAGCAAGCGACGACGAGATGCAAGAGGGGAAATTGCAAGAATGAAAACTCAAGAGACAGATTGTCTCAACAGCTGGAATTTGGGAAGCTGGACAACAGTGAGGTCGCCTACACAGCGACTCTCGTGTACAATCAAATGTATTGGGCAGGGCGGAGTTTGCCAAATTGCCACAGCCCCTGAATAATTGATACATTGAATCAGGCTATGGATAATCTTCCCAAAAGCTATTCATTCATAATCAGTCTAGTATTCAACGGGGCACCCGCGAAAGCCAAGAGTGAGTTTGATCCTAGTTTAAACAATTGTGTACTCACCTGCGCTCCAATCCTCGTAACAACTCTTGTCATGATTCTTGATTCACGTCTTTCTACTCGTATACCAAATCTGAAGCTCAGTGGATCTTTATGACACCCTGGTGGTGACTCTCAAGTTATTATTATAGTGCTTAGAACCACATAGGCTTGTGAGGTTGACAGTATCAACATAATTGACAACCAGGCCCCGGAGACTTCCATATCCGTCGCATCAGAAACCTATCCTTTCAACATCTTATCACGAGGGTGACACAACTCATGATAAGCCCCTATGAGACACAACGGCTTTCACATATGTTTGACCAGACATGAGCTGGTACGTCAGTACTAACATCTGAGTAATTCTCAGAAAATCCAGTGCGATAGAGCAATTCCTTGGAACCTGATATTCTACAACTACATCAGGTGTTAGTTAGACTGAATCATTAGTCCTTAATAAAGACCTGAAAGCCAGACCCCTCAGCTGTGATTGCTGATCCCCTGAGATTAGCCATGCATCAGAGGTTTGCTAGTGTTCTACGTCGGCCAGCTTCACCAAGTATATGCTGATCAGCCGGGGCGTTGGCTGATCCTGAGCAGCTCCTGGTGATGTATGCGAGCGCAAGGTTTGATGGTGACTCTATGATTCGGCATGGCCAAAGACAAACGTTTTGACGGAACTACATAAGTACCCAGGATAGCCTCGTACAAATGAGGTGTTGACTCTTTTGTACACATGGCTCAGCGGTACAGTTCCAGGTTCTGATACGTTTCTACTTTGGGATACGCCCATGAAATCGACGAAGTAACCCCTGTGGCTGTGTCAGAACAACCCGAGCGTTGCCAGCTAATGTTGAATAATTAACTCAGGGTACTGTAGCGTGTCAGGGTTCTTTCTGCCATTTAATCAGCCTGCGCTATATACAGTATTGATCATATGTCGCTTCCTCTTGGCAACACTCTTGATCTTTCTGAACTTAACCCACACAGGTTGGGCCGAAAGTCAATCTTACTGTGTACATACTACCATGATTGATAGTGGGAGAATGGCAGCTGTTGAAGCTGGTTATGGATACTTTCATGTAGCTCTTGATTATGTGCTGTTACTCGCACTGTCGCTGACCATCCCGACCCCACATTTGGCTTGCAAACAAGTCGCTACAGCCATTACTAGAGGTTTACAGGGGTCCATCACAGCAACTTTCAGCTTCTCAAACATTGTTAATGTTTGCAAAAGAGGAAGTGACATATGCACAATACTGTACATGTCGCATCACGTAGCAGACGCGGATGGGACGGCTGGCCTCAACAACCATGATGGCCCAGGAACCTCCCCCGCGCCTGCCCACACCCCTCCCCACGGATTGCGACCGCATTTCTCAATCCTCACACTATGTTTGCAAGATACTGGCAATCTCCTGCGTCTGATGTACTCAAATATCTTGCAATGGGAGACCACAAACATGGTCGCATGCAGGACTTTATTGTGATCTCGCGACTGGGCAATTTAAGTAGGAAACCGTAGAGCAACCTAAACGCCGAAACACGTGTCAAGGTCTTGGTCCCGCAATCCTGTATCGCTCATCCGGGTCTCAGTTGTCTTTTCCTTGTCTCATGCCTCGCATGTCGCGCCAAGAGCGTCCCGCCAGGACGTCGACCTCGTGGATCACCGAGCTCACTTTCGGTCCGTCACCAACGGCGACTGGCCTTGATGGACGGCTTCCTGGGCGCTTAGTATGACCTCCAATCGCTGATCTGTGTTAGGGAAGGTGGGGTCAGGTCGCGGGGTAGGGAGAGAGATTTGGCTCCAGTGGATTCCGGCGGCCCTCGCGCAGGCTTTTTGTGCTGCGTCAGGCCCTCGCCATAACGGAGAGCATCGACGTGTCGCGACCTTCCCTCACGCAAGAGTAACGCGTGCTGTGAGCTTCTCTTGTCCTTTGGTCCTATTTCCCTCCGGAAAAAGGTTTGCGTGCCGTCCGCCCGGCAGTCGTCTCGTTTCCGGGCCGCTTCGCCTGAAGGTATCTCTTGACTCATCAACGACCAGTCCAAGCCCCGATGCCGATTTAACTGCGTCTCCTTCGTATCGCCCGGTCTTCGCAAGTTTGGCCATAGCCATAAGCGACGGCGTGGAATCCAGTGTATTGCCTGCAATTCTTGAGCAGATTTCCCGACGATCATCACGGCCGCCTGCATCGGTACTCAATCTCCGCTTCCTTGCTCTCGCCGAAACGGGATTGAAAATCGTTGCGCGTCTATCACCATGGAGGTTTTCTTGAATAACGTTCCTCAGCAGCTGACGGATCGGACTCTGGAGAAGCAGCTCGAGCCTTATGTGACTGCACTTGGCATCAATACATGGTCGTGCTCTGTCAAGCCGGGTGGTAAAGTTGGCTGGATCACATTTTTACACCGGGAAGGCGGCGCGACCTTTCTGCGACGCTATGGCGAGCAGACGCTCTCGGATCAGACGACTAGCAGTCATCCAGACGGCCAGATCCCTTCTTACAAAAAGACACAACGTCCAAATACAAGAGCTAAACTCCAAATTCTGGGAGCTACCGTCTTTGCCCGAGAAAGCCACAAAGCTCCGGATCCCTTCCATCTCAAATGCCTCCTCCACCGTCTCCAAGAAAAGCCCAGGGCACAGAACCGACATGAGGAGCCCTTTTCTAAGGGAACCATTACGTTCGACGCCAAGCATGTTGCATGCGGTCACAATTCCTTTCGAAATGACCGCAAAGCGTTGACATTTGTCGAACAGTACCGCCTCGGTGGCGAGGCCACTGCCAGGTTCGGCAAGAAAATGATCATCTTGAAGTTCAGAAGCGGCGTCAAGGCCGAGATGGCTTACTCTTCTGTTTACGAGCTGATTCACTCCTCTCCTGGCACGATCACCCTGGTACTTTCTGAACCACCCAAGTTCTACCGCCCGGGTATCGGACTCGACGAGCGGCTATCCCGGCTGACGCTCGCGAAACCGAGTTTCCATCAAAAGAAATCCATACGCTGCACCAACCTTCCGGGCGCTCCCCCGAACTTCAACTGCGCTGGCGAATGTCTAGTGTATCAACTTAGTGCCATGGATGCGAACTTGGACGACAAGATGATGGCGCTGCAGAACCGCGGGCTGTTGAACATCGCTCATTTCCATATGGCTTACGATGGAAGCCCAGCGCCCGAGACGGTTGACTACCAACGCTCGTGGGAGATCTTCTACAAATGCTTGACGCATTTGGGAACAGAAACGGTCCTGCCGTTCCGCGTTCTGTTTTTCATGCAGTCCCTGGTATGGAATAATTTTCTACATCCCCGCGTGGCTTACGACTTGCTGCTCAAAATTGAGATACTCTTCAGAGAAGCAAGAAAAGCGAGGCGCCCAGAACCCATATCTGAGCAGACATTCCAGAATCTCCGCGATGGGTCTCGGGATTGTCTACCTTTCCCGACTCACGACACCCCTCCACACGTCTTGGATCCGGATGAGATTCTGAAATATCTACTTGAAATGGAAGAACGGATGCGAGCTGAGGATGACTACAGAACTACTCTATACGGTGCGGATGTGTCCCATCACCAAACGTGGGTCTTCAAAGCCATTGTGACGCCATTCAGGGTCACCCTTCATGGGCCCGAGATTGAACCGTTGAACCGCATCCTTCGCAAGCATCAAAAACATACAGATTATTTTATGAGAGTACAGTTCTGTGACGAGGATGGCACCGACCTCTGGTTCAACCCCAAGATTGACTACCAGGAGGTCTTCCAGCGTTACAAAGCCGTGCTTAACAGGGGTATCCAGGTCGCCGGACGCATATACCAGTTCCTCGGCTTCTCCCACTCTTCCCTACGGTCTCATGCAGCCTGGTTTATGGCTCCGTTCGTCGATGGCAACGGCGATATGCAGTTGTACCACAACATCATCAAAGCCCTCGGCGATTTTGAGCACATCCAAGTTCCAGCCAAGTGCGCCGCCCGGATCGGGCAGGCATTTTCTGAGACGCCAGCGTTCATCTCACTCAATGACTGTGACATACACGTTCGGGACATCCCTGACATCAAATCTTGCCTCGGAGGCGACGAGCGTGTCTTTAGCGACGGGGTCGGGACCATTTCCAAAGAGGCTCTTGAACTGATCTGGCCTCGTTTGCCGCGAGGGTCCCTCATTCCCACCTGTCTACAGATCCGATGGGGCGGCGTGAAAGGGATGCTGTCACTTGATTCGAGACTTCCTGGTCGCGTCATGTGCATCCGACGAGAGTCCATGGAAAAGTTTCCGAGCCGAGACACCGAGAACCTCGAGATTTGTGATGGCGCGTCGAAGCCGCTAAAGATGGTGCTCAATCGTCAGATGATCAAGATCATGGAAGACCTGGGCGTCCGCAATGAATTCTTCCTCCGGTTGCAGAAGGTGGAGCTTGACCGGCTCCGAGCTGTTACCGCGGACGCATACAACACCGGGACCTTCTTGCATGTGCAAGGCATAGGGCTCAACTTCTTCCTGCCAACATTTATCAAGAGCCTAGATCGATACGGTATCGACTACAGGGGCGACAGCTTTCTGCGGGCAGTAGTGCAGAATGTTGTTCTTTAAGAACTGCGATTGCTGAAACATAAAGCTAGAATCCCGGTCCCGAATGGCGTCACGGTCTTCGGTGTGATGGACGAGACTGGCTTCTTGAGAGAGGGGGAGGTGTACGTCGCGTATGATACGTACCGACGCCCCGGAAGGACCTCCGTCGATGGATCACTCAGAGATGGCCCCGTGCTGGTAACGCGGTCGCCCGCCTTGCATCCCGGGGACATCCAACTAGCTAGATCCAGAACACCCCCTCCGGGCCACCCGCTGCGAGACTTGCGCAACTGCATAGCCTTCAGTCAGTCTGGGAAGCGCGACTTGCCCAGCCAGTTAAGCGGTGGTGATCTCGATGGTGACCTCTATAACGTTATCTGGGACAGAGACGCCATGCCAGGTGTTACCTACAATGCTGCTGACTACCCCCGCGTGACACCGGCGGCCCTCGGCAGAGCGGTCCAGAGGGAAGACATGGCCAACTGGTTTGTCGACTTCATGCAGTCGGACTGTCTCGGACTGATCGCGACGAGGCATCTTGTTTTGTCAGATCAGAACCCTGACGGCACACTCAGTGATGCTTGCCTCACACTTGCTGGGCTGCACTCGACGGCCGTCGACTTTTCCAAAACTGGTATCCCGGTTGACCCGCGAGAGATACCCAAGGCTCCGAGATTCCGCCCAGACTTGTGAGTAGTACCACCTAACGAGTGCGACTACCATTGATTAGACCCTAGTCTGGCGCCTGCTCCGCCCGCGCGCATCTTCAACCGAAGCGAGATCGAATTCCTGGCTCCCGAGAACCCCACGGATGAAGACGAGGAGGAAGTTCTACCAGCACACCAGTACTACAAATCTGAAAAGATTTTGGGTGTCCTCTACCGTAATGTGGACGAGAGGCAGATCTGGAATGAGGACATGCGGCGTATCGTTGACAGAACAGGTCCTTCGGTGTGGGAGCAGTTTGCGGGGCTCATGCACAGAAAGATATACGACTATAGCAGTGGCAGAGTGACATGGAAGAAAAGACAAGTCGAGGCCCGAAGGCTTCGCGACGTGTTGGATTTACCGTAACCCATTCGATGTCAAATTACTAACGAAACGCCAGGTACGAGGATGCCGTCGCACAGGCCCAGAGCACGTACTCAGACAACCACGTAAATCGACTGTCTGAGATCGAAGTTTTCTGTGGCTCAATCTTCAATAAGTCTGGCGCTCAGACAAGGCGGCAAAAAGACAACTCGAAGAAGCTCAAGGCGGATTTCGATCGTTTATCCGAGTGGCTCGTAATCCAGATGCGACGCAAATCCCAGAACACAGAGCAAGAAGAAGTTTTCGTCAGCAGCAGCAGCAGCAGCCAGAGACCGCTTCTCGAAGATGACCCAGTCGCCCGTGCTTTGGCACCGAACAGAGAGGCTTTGGAATTGTCGTACTCTTGTCTGGTCGTAGGGATGACGCAAAAGGCCAACGGCAGCGATCTCGGAAGCGAGACGCAGTTGGAGAGTTTTAAAGTGATTGCCGCCAGCGTTCTCTTGAGAGAGCTCACAGAGCTCGCGAATCGGGTGGGAGGCGGTAATTTGATTGCTCCAAGTAGTACACATGAAAGTTTGGGCGGAGGATTCATCGGAGTAGGCTCTGGGCCGGCAGCAACGTACGCATACAACGGGTTTGATGTAGACGTTGGCCAGTACCCTAATTACGGATATAGCAAACATCTGTGAGATATCTAGAGTTAGCGGGCTCAATCCCGCCGGCAGAGGAAATATCAGGGCTGCTGAAGTTGATAGGACGACACTCATTGAGACAGCAAGATGCCATGGAGGACGCGATGCGACTCCCGAAGTGTACGCTATGCGTGATAGGAATCAGGACGACATGCAAAGACGGACTTGAAAGGTCTTGTCTGATCCATTACTGTAAGGGGTCATCGAGAACTTCAGCTATCGGTCGGTTCACGACCCCGATGTATCCTGTGCGGCAGGAGGGTCTTGATACTTAACCGTTATTACAAGCAGACCGCTGAGGTCTCTTTTAAGCTCGATTGATCTGCCGGCTCACTAGTTATCAAAGCCAGCAATGTCAACTTTTCGTATGATCTTCGTCAACGACGTTGACCCTTGTTCTCCTGGGCCATGCGCTTCAAGCGTGAAGCTGTGGAACAACAATGCTTCAGCGAGTGCGTCTGTAGACATAAGCGGTGACCTTCTACAGCAATCCGTCACGCCTGGGATGGGGGTTGGTTATTTGATTGTTGATGGAGTCTTGGACGACTGCATTCCCAACGACAAAATTATTCCAGGCATCGGGGAAGTCTTCGCGGCGCCCCTCCCACCTCCACCCCTCACGAAAACCCATCGAATGCGCAAGCGCGGCATCCCGGCTAACGCACCCAGTGCATCAACCTTTCTAACGAATACCTCGATCGTATCATGGAGCTTCCGCGGAAAGCTACTGAACATCCCGGACGTGGTTACGGTTCCGCGAAACGTCTTGCGGGGCGGTTACCAGGCGCCGGAGACCAGTCAACAGACTTGGTCTTGCAGCGCAAAAGCGTTAGCTTAAGCAAGCGCCTTGATAAGCGCCCGCCAAGAACACGTCTCGCGTGTCTATCATCAGAAGCCCCATATTTGTTCCTGCCCGTCATCATCTAAGAGCCGTCGTATTATTGTCCAGTGGTTCCAGTTTCAACCGATCTGCTAGGAACGATCCTGAGAGCGCCTGCAGCCCCATACCCTCGTTGTCCACGTTACTGTCAAAAAAAAGCTCTCGGTGCCGTCTTGGCGGGCGCTGGCCAGGGTTGGGGAGGTCCAGGCATGCCTTTGGGAGAATTACAACGAGGTCAATTGAAGCACTTCCATAGCCGGGCGCTTCAGAGACTGTTACCAGCAAGGAAGATCAGGTTCGGGGACCGCTCCTCGTAGGCCGGTCCGACGTCAGGGGGTTGACAGTAGTTAGGCGCCGGTTAATGTGCCCTTCCACAATGCAATGGCAATCTGATAACAGATCATGGGGGTTCAGCGCCTCTGGGGTTTGATAACTGGTTAGCGCGGTAGCTTGCCGCCACCACCGCGCCAGTTACCGAAGACGATACACCAGCCCTTACATAGACCTGCCTCAGCAGTCCTCCCCCAAATTGCATCACCCAGATCGCCCCTAAAGCGTAGACGCAATCAGTCCATTCCAGGCATATGTCAGAGGTGCATCCCCCAAACGCCTCAAATCAATTGAGATCACTCCTTGTCGCCTTCTTCAGACGACGGGACAATAATTTGCAATGTAATCGCATCATGGCCCGCCTTCCCGTAGACACCACAGCACCACTTTCGACCGGGTCTGCGACGCGGGACCCGAGTTCTGTTGCGTTTTATCCTGCATCTAGACGTCAACTTCCTTCTAGGCAGATTTGTCCTGCCCCTAGCTTAGATTCATGTTTCCTCATTCCCGGAGAGAAAGCTGTTTTGTCCGCTACCGCCAGCTAAGGCTGATATTATCTTCTCAAAGGATCATGATCTCTGACTTCAGAGGAGCGATCCGGTGCACAACAGCCCACGCCCTCTTGGAAACCACCGCCACAGGAGTAGCGTTCCGCCGTCGGCCGGCATTTCAGACATCCCATCCTGGATTGCTGCGGCCATGTTACGGTACGTAGCAATGGTGGAGCATCTGGGCAGGATCAGTTCAGGTGTGGGCGAAGATAGCATGGTCTCATCATAGACCTGTGATCGCTCGTCCAATCAATTCCGTTGATCAAGGGATAAATGGAAACGAATGCGCGACTGCTAGTATTTTAGCGCTCCCTTCAAGATGTCCTCAGCGGACGTCGCCATTGACAGCAATACAAGAAGACGGCGGGTACGTTTGAAAATTGAAGAACAGTAACGACGAAGCTGATAAATTGCCTCAGTGTGATCACCTGTTCGCACCTAGCGCCATGCAAAATCAAAGCTCTGACGAACTTCTCTCCGGAGACACCAACCGGTTTACGGCCAGCGAATTCCAGCATGCCTTGAGGAGGATTCGACCGCTACACGAGCCGCCTTGTCCATATCACGATGCCTCCGGTGATACCAACTCGTTCACAGCAAGTGAATTTAGTGAAGCATCAGGAAGGATCCGACCACTTCGCCAACCGCATGCACCCAGCCACGACGCCTCCAGTGACGTCGAAGCGCTTGGGGCGAAACTCGACAACGCTCCAGCAACCATTCGGATCATCTTGGGCGCATCCTCACGGGGCGGAACCTTACCTGTCGAAGTCACGCCGCTTGGGATCTCCGAAACGCAGCAACCGCGCTGTATTGTTCTGGATGCCGCCGCTAGTGAAGGGGGCCAGCCGGCTCTTACGCTTCCTGTCTCGCAATCGGAAAACGATATTGGCATTGCAATCCGAGCTACCCCACCTACTGAGGGAAATAAGTCTAAGACGGGCATACTAAACTGCTATCTCTATTTTAATCCTCACAGTGATGACGTCGTCATTCTCAACCTCGGCAACTTCCCGATTATTGCGAAACGGGTCAATGGCGAAGCAAGATCAGGTCGAGGATGTCTCGAACCTGTGCATTCAACACAAATCGGTGTCAGAGCTCTTACCGCTTTGAAGACCGGTTCTTGGACGCTCTACACATCTTTAGGACTCCACATTTTCAACCTCTCAGTCCTCCCACGTCAGTACGTCTCAATTAAAAGCGGAAATTATCGAGACTCCCAGATCCGGGATTCGCCTCAACATCGCAAGAGGTCGCTCGACTCATCTCAACCCACGGTCCCGGCGAACACGCCTCACGAGACGGCAGATGATACGAACAGGAGGGACTTCATTCCTCGAGCAGGTTCGCTAAATCCACTGGTCCTGGGCAAGCATTCGGCATTGGCCCAACCGTTGGACGGCCAGGCTAGGCACGTTACTTCGGGTGTATGCCATCCGCTGGAACAGTTGACCCTTGGGGACACTGCAAACATCATCCATCCAAATGGCAAAAGTTACACTTTGACAAGAGGTGGAAACCTGATGATCTCGAGAAACTCGTGTGTCTTTAGAGCCCGACATTCAAGTATATCCGACCCAATTGTTGTCAAAGTTATCCGGACATCTTTGCCAGCCTCTTCAGATACTGCTCACAAATCCGCTGTTAAAACAATCAATGCCGCAGAATCATGGCTGAAAGAATCCAAGAACCACTCCAGGCTCAGGCAGCACGTAGGTCATCCCCTCTACATTCATGGCCTTTGGAACGTGCTTAATGTGACCTGAAACATACTGACAACTTGAATAGGCATCGATTGTTCGTCTTCTCAGGTCCGACAGCAGGTTTTTGTCGCTCTACATGGAAGATGTGAACGCACCGTCTCTGGCGTCCTACCGAGACGAATCCGAAGGTATATCCAACTGCTTCTGCACTCTGAGCGTTGCCGAAGCCCGTCAGATTCTGGCCAATACATCGGCTGCCCTTCGCTACATTCACAGCGAGGGCATTGTGCACAACGACATTAAGCCAGCCAATATTCTGTTCTCTCAAACACGAGGGGCCGTTCTGATAGATTTTGGCTTGTCGTCAGAAATCTCTGATGCTGGGATACAGACGGGAGGTTCACCATGGTACATACCACCAGAGTACGCCATCACCGGCCAACGTGGAGCAGCAGGCGACGTCTTTGCTCTGGGAGTAGTGATGCTGTTCGTGCTAAAGAAAATACCCTACCCTGAAATGCGGCAGCCTCGACTGCACTGGATCATCGCCGATGTGAGGAAGACTGATGCGGCGGCGAAAAGCGCTCTTGAATCGATGACCCAATGGCTACGACTGGTCGAGCAGACGTCCAGAGAACTGTTAAAATATGAAAGCTCTAAGCTGGAATGGCTGGCGGCCAGGATGGTCGACAGCATCGTCGTTCGCCGAATCACGGTGGGAGATCTAGTCAAACATGTGGAATAGACTTAAGTTGTTGAAGCCAACGATGTGACCTGACCTATTGCAGAACAAATCCTCGCCCAGTAGTCAACGAACCCACATATCTCCAATCGTTGGCTATCGTGCTGTTGGGTGTCGTGCTGTTGCCTGACAGAGTACTGAGACTTGTTCCCACACATGGTTCACGGGCCATCTGCCGTGGGTCTAGGATACCGTGGAGTAATAAGGCGTTCCCAATTTTTGGAGACCCGGGCCCCTGTGTCCGATGTCATTTAACACTGTTCTTTTGGTCAGTCTGATCAGTCCCATCGACGTTCGCAAGGGTGTTTGCCGCGCAGTCGATAGCCTGAGAATTCATCCCTTTTCCGAGGGTTTCACATCAGCCACGTGACCTATCACATGACTCACATGCCAGGTCATGACTCCAAATCTCTTTGCAAACCTCAGCAAACCTCGTCAAATGCGTAGATGCAGCATCAACCACAAAAATACCAACAGCATGAACGCACAACTTCCACGCATGAAAGGAACCGTCGAAATCGAATGGGACTGGCCGTCGTGGAAATTCCAACTGCCTTACGAAGCCCTATTTACCACCCTACACGACCGCTTCAACACCAGAACGTGCGCTATCCAAGACCCTACTGCCTTCCACTA
The DNA here is from genome assembly GCA_025328345.1 of Colletotrichum sp. SAR11_59. Classification (NCBI taxonomy): domain Eukaryota; kingdom Fungi; phylum Ascomycota; class Sordariomycetes; order Glomerellales; family Glomerellaceae; genus Colletotrichum; species Colletotrichum sp. SAR11_59. The sequence goes on from JAKMXC010000020.1 coordinate 92,871, forward strand.
CGATGTTCGAGACTGTGGCGAGACTTCCGTTTGCCGAGAGGAATTTTACGCCAAATTGACCGAGCGAAGAGAGCAGAGAATACGCGAACTCGAAGAGGTCTGGCGGGAGACATGCGCTTTGCTTGGAGCGAACCCTTCCACGTGGGACTGTCCACGTTGCGGAGAGGTCCAAAAAGGTGAAGACTCCAGAAACGACGGCACGAATGAACGATGGGCAGCCTTCTGCCAATTCGCAAGAACAATGTCATTCGACTCGCTGGTCAACTTCTTCGACGGGTACGTGAGAGACGAGCGGAGGCGTGAAGCGGAGAAAAGCTTGTCCATCAAGAAAATGGAGGAGAAATGGCCCATCGAGAGGCCGACTAGCCATGGTCCGAACTGTACTGATCAAGCAGCATCGCCGTCATCCGAAACAGCCTGTCTGCCCATTTCCCCCAAATCGAGCCACGATGAGACAGCTGTAGCACGCAAGATTGGTGACCCCGACGCCGATGCAGGTCGAAAGCAAACTGAGTCTTGTCTGCTCAGTCCAATCCCTGATACGACACCTATGCATGACGATACAATTTCATCACTGTCAACGAGCGCGCTTCATGTAGGGCGCACCTGCCAGGAATCAACGTCTCCAGCAAGGCCAACTGCAAAGCGGAGGGGCGATACCGAAGAACCATGCGAAGAAGAATATGGCCACAATCGCGGCAAGAGACGTCGGATATCTCAGGACGCAGGCCGAGTCAGCCCTGGTGTCAAAGAGACGCCGCCCAGCCGGGCTGTACCACCGAGAAAGAAACCACGGACGTCACAGCTTGGCCTGAGCGGACCTGCCAGCCCGTCTCCCGATTGCCATTCCCTCACAGCAGAGCATCACATATCGGCGGGAACGTCGGCATCTAGACTGTCGGCACCAAAAGCTGTGCTGACGCCCTCCATCGAACATACAGAGAATGTCATTCGCTCTGAAATTACGTCCGGGTCACTCAAGCCAGTACCAAAGCAACCGAAGGGATACCAATAATACCATGCACCGAGACAGTGGCGCTCGCTAGGGATTGGGCAAGGCTCGCGGACAATTTCTTAAGAACCGTGGTTCTAGGGTTGGAGCATGGAGGGGCAGTAGGCACTGCCTTGGCCTTGGAAACAAGCCCATTCTTTACTAGCCACAGTCCCCCGCGTTCTTGTTCATAAGTGATAGAATCCGCAACCATGTACAGTAGCTGGGTCTAGTCCCAAATCCTTGTTAAGATATTTCTGAACGCTCTGGTGATCAAGGTAGATAATGCTCAAACACCGGCCTGAGGCTGTGACTGGCATGTGCACCATGCCTGAGCAAGATATGGACTGTCTCGAAGTTTTCCAAGTTGCCAACAGCTGCCCTCGTACTGTCTGGAAGAGCGGGGATCTTCCGGGACATGCTGTCGCTTATCCACAAAGTCCGATGGGGTTCTCGATACAGGGACAGCGTACAGGCACTCCTTGGCGAGAGGACTAGCAATTGGTAATTATTCATCGCTTGCACCTACGATGTCAACCTTGGACTTTGACCACGTTGGCTCAGTCGAAGAAGTGTTCTGTCGTTATAATGCTTATGTACAGTATGCTTTCGACGGATTTGAATGTACAAGTCTACTCCATACAGTACATACCGCCGACATATCTGAACACATCGCCCTATGATGTTCTTGGCCCCCTCGTCAGAAGATTTCGTTAGTTCTATCCCGCGTCTTTGGCGAAGGTGGTTCCATTCTGACGGTTATTAGACAGTTGCGACCGAAATCGGTTTCCGGTTTTCGACTTTCCAAGTTTTTGAAACCAAAGCCGTCAATGGATTATGTTGCTGACGAAGCAGGAAACATCCACGCAGCGGTACATGTCGCGTGGACTAGCGATACTTGGCTGCAAGATCTAGAAATAGCTGCGGCCATTGTTCTGCGGATTATTTTGGATAACGCACAGTTTGTGCTCGTTTGTGAAAGGATATAGTGATCGAAAAGAACAGACTCACCGTGACGACTGCTTATGCTGCTTCGTACTGTGGCTCATAGCAACAAACATCTCAATTATTCAGCCTCGGCTGCTTTTGGCTGCCGATTACAACCGCCAGCCGAATTCGTAGGTGAGCAGTCTTGCCATTTACAAACTCCTACAGTAGCAGCTGAGGCGACCTTCGGTCTTATGTTCTGGACATCATCTTGAGGCGGACCTGTAGAAGCGACTCCACAAGGCGAGACTGCCATTGAGAGGACACCACCGATGGGCCTGTGAGAGAGGGGTGGAGTTACCAAGAGCCCCAGACCGCCAGCTGAGTAGCGATGTTGGGTTGGCATTGAGCGCCTGGTACTTCACTAGATATGCTGGGTACGTCATGTGGGGCATCACTGAGCCCGCGGATCGAGGGAGTGGGTTTTGCGCCGGGCCTCGAATGAATCCCTGCACTCGTCTCCAGAGTTGGGGGTTAGGGATTGGCCTCGGCGACCCTGGTAAGGGCGGCCTGCGGTCTTCCGGCTACCCCACCCGGTGTGCTTCAGCACCTCAGCTCCTTCCAACGAACACTTCGATTGTTGGAGCTTCCGCGGCAAGCCAGTGAAGACTCCGGGTGTGGCTACCCCGGCTAGGGTGGAGGGGTGGCGTACAGGTCGGCCGAGGTGACAGGCGGCAGCAACGGCTTCGGGCGGTCACGTTCCGGCATCCCCGGGCGCGGCGGCTTGGAGGCGTTGCGAACCGCAGTGGCTGCTTGGCATTGCTCGCCAGATGGAGACATACTCAAGAGCTCCTGAAGCGGCTGCGAGCCAGCTCTTCTGTTGCAGCCGAGATCGTCGTCGAAGACTCCGAGTGTACCATTCGTCTCGGGCCGTTGGATCAGCCAGCTAACCATAAGCGGCTGGGATGCGGACATGTCTTCCATCATAACTGCATCGATCGGTGGCTTTGATTTGGCGGAGAGGTTTGCAAGGGGCCCATCACAGCAGTTTTTGACTGCTCAAATATTGATAGTGTTTATGTAAAAAAGCGGAAGCGACATATGCACAATACTGGCCAGAGTCAGTCGGACTCGCAGCCTTCGCAAGCGCTGATCAGCGTGAGCCTATTCAGCATGCACGGGCCGCGACTCTGATGTCGGGAACGTACTTTGTGCATTGACCCCCTCTCTGCATAGGTAGCGTAGCCCGTAGCAACGCAAAAGGATCCACTCTAAAGGGTTGGGGTTTGGTGGTGTTGTGCTGACGCCACATTTAGCACGGTCCAGCGGGGAAGTGAGTGGCTTGAGCGGCTACACAAGACCCCGCCGGTCGTTGCAACCGTTGGTTCTAGTTGATGTGCTGCCTGCCGCAACGGCTGAGGATACCTCAGACGTTCACACCATGGCCGGGCTAGCCAGGCTGGCCCCAGGGCTCATCATGTCGCCCACAAAGTTGCCTCGGCAAGGATGCAACAGCGATTGGGCTGGTCTGACTGGGGCAAGGCGCATTCCTGGGCACGCAGCGGGAGCAGAGCACCTGGCAGGGCTTTCTGTCTTTGGAGATTCTAGCCCGGCGACTGCCTGCAGATTATGCGCTGTACCTCCTCACCCCCGATGAAACTTTCCTAGGATTGCTCACTCAACTTGATTGCAGTTGTTCGCGAGGTTGATCCGACCACGAAAGTGAGCGCGTCTATATTAGACCTGCTTTTCTTATCTACAGATTTGTCAAATTTTGTATTTGAGCATGATGGATCACGGTGGAAGATCATCGGACACGCGGGAGATAGAATACGCTTGCAGAAAGTGGTCGAAGGATCCGGCCCAAGCGCCGATAGCCGATGAACGCCGTTGGGCGCGGTCAACAGATAAGTGCCGGGGAGGATGACTACGTCCCCGGCCATGTACAATTTTCCAATATGATGTTCTCAAATGGGCAATACAGCAGAGGATCTGCTGCTGTCATTTTGGCGACTCTCTCTTGCAGTCATGTGTGCTATCAACCGTGTGTTCGTCTGATGAGTTCGCCGTCGGAGCCGATAGCAACAACGCGACAGCCGTCATCTCGCCGTGAGCTGACCATTGCGCATTCGAGACGAGCGGGCGGGTCCTGATCTGGTCGCCGCCGCTTGCTGGCTCTCACAGTCGGGGGGTCGAAGTATGTGTCTCTGGCGGTGTCTCTTCTCGAGTGCCGACGTTCGTGTGGGCTGGCGGTTCGCAGTCTGGGGCGCGTCGTAAACGCGTGGTGCACTGGCCCGAAGCAAGGACGGCGGCTGCATCGTCGCACATGGCACGAATGGCCTGCCGTGAGCCAGCCCTTCGCGCCGTTGCCCCAGAGCACCTTGGCGCAAGCTTGGACGTGGGCAGCAGCCATGCGGGGCACACGCGCCGTCAGGACTACCTTTGAGCGCCTGGTCATTGCAGGTTGGCCACACCCTAAACGGCGCCCACGTTGTGGTACCTAAGCGCAGGGTAGACGAGGTACTGCACACTTCAGTTGAGGGGACTGCAAGGGCTTGCCAGCCCGTGCGCCTTGCGCCATCAGCTCCCTGCCGTCGGCCGATAGAGGAGACAGCCGCGTGGCGGGCGGTCAGCGGCACGTCGCACGTCCGGTGGCTGCGCCTTATCGAGTTGACGATTACAGGGTAGTCGCTGCTCAATCCACTCTTTGTCGCAGCGTGCCAGCCAAGACTAGCGCCCGTTAGGGGGGTCGTTCGTCACCAGGCAGCGCGGTGGGCTCATCCTAGCGCTTGCAAGATCGAGGCTGCGGAGGGAACCCCAGACGTGTTGGCGTGTTCGGAAGACACAACGCAACGGCGCGTGGCACGTCTGGCCCGCGGTTCGCCTAGCGCATCGCTTTCGTGTTTGCTAGGCAAAGCCTTATCTGGGCATCCACTTCGCCACACTGCATAGCCAGGTTCGAGAGCCAGGCGCCCCCCGAGGCATTCGGGTAGGCATCGTGGGGATTTTACAACATTCCGCATTCCGGCCATCCCCTCTTGCCTCGAAGACGCGTCTGCAGAAGCTGGGATGTCGGCGTCTTCCTCAATTGCAGTAGCCGTGGCACCTGAGTGTTCCTACCAATGGAGTATTTTGAATCGAGGGTGAGAATTGGGACGACAGGCTTCTAGGACACAAGCAACTAACGTAGAAACCTCGCGAAGTCACGACATTGCCCCTGCAGACGCTGCCGCCAACGAAACATCCAATTCTCCCCGCAGTCCTCTTTCGGGCCCGCACCACGTCCGATCGCCAGCTAAGCGCCAGTAACACCACAGCAGGGCTGCGACTCCACTATGCACCCCTGGCACAACCATATCGTCACGCCCTGTGTCGAAGTGCTAGGCAGATTGGACACACTGCAGGTGGTCACGCCTGCATGCCGCGATGGGAACGTATCGTTGGACAGGCGCTCCACCGCGCTAAAGCATGCGTGGGCGGGGACAATGACGGCGGCAGGGGCAGTCGTCCGATTCGTTGGCTACAGACTGTCCTGCGGCCGCTGGTCTCAAACCCTTCGTCAAGGCCGCTGTACCAGTGGGCTGGCGCACGGTTCTTGCCTGGATCCATTTTATGCGGTCCAACAACTCGATCGTGAGCTCCCCGCCTTCTCGACTTTGCCTGTCTCAAGGTATGAGGAGGCAAGATTGCTAATGCTTTGGAGCGTAGCTGGATGATTTCCACCCAGCTCCTCGCGCGTGGCCCCTAAGACCTTAAAGTTCAACTTTTCTGCTTGCTGATGCCGTTGGACGTGGTGGTAGGCCAGGGCCAAATTGCGAAGACTGTCGAGGGTATCTGGGTGCGTCTCTCCCAGGACTACCTTCATCGTCTCTGCCACATCTGCTCCATGTTCCACCGCCTCCTGATATCGACCCTGTATGTCGTAAGTCCGACCGAGGTCTGTTGACTGTTGGTTGACCTCGGTACGAGTTGACGATGTAAATCAAGATGTGGAAAATCGGGAAGATGATGCCTCCGAGCCTAATATAGCTGGCCCAAAGTCCCCCGAACGAGACCACAAGGCGTCTTCAAAGGCGTTGGGGACGAATCCAGTGACATACCAGCTGGAAGTTCTTCTTGTTTCAACACCATCGCAGATGGCAGGCACTCTTACGAAAGAGGAAACTCTCACGGAGTTCATGGCCATGCTTGTTGTGCATCAATCCTCGCATAAATACTTTCCCATTCTTCATACCAGCGTGGAAGCATGTCGTCCGCATAGTCCCAGCTGAGGGGCTGCGAGAAACTCTGCAGGTTGTTTTCGTCAAACGTGATTGAAGAGGCTGCGATATCAAAGTCATCTGGCCGGGATTCAGGCTCCATCTTGAAAAGCTCAACGCGAGTCCATCTGCTGAGGTGCTCTTTGACAAAACTCTCCCAGGGCCATATCCCAGTCGTGAGTGGACGGCGCAGAGAGTAGAAAGTCATTGTCTTCACGTTTAGCGAAAGGACGTGGCGATGTGCTCTCGTTGTATCAAAGTTGTTGAACCGGAACTGAGGCAATTGAGGAGATCGAAGCTTGTGCGTGATCGTGTACTGGGAATGCTCGATAATGGGGAAGCATGTCGAAGACGGCGTAGCCACGCTGTCTCTCAGGCGCACAACTAGAGACAGCTTGTCGCCTACGCGCCGATGTCCTAGACCTTTCAAACCCCTGGACGACCAATCTGGCCAGGCTAAATCGCGATTTGTCCATCCTTGATGCGCATACTCGGCCAGCCTGCGCCCAGCTTCATCGTCCAAGTCTCTCAAAGGATAGGAGACATGTTTCTGTATAGTGGAGGCTGGGAAGAGCGAATACGCCTTATCACAGACGATGAAGTTGAGGTCTGCAGTTGTGAAAGACGTTCGCAGCATGGTTATCAGAGGAAACGATGCCGTTCGAACAATGCGGATCGTCGTTTTGCGCCTAGGATTTCGAAGCAAAACGGTGCTGTGTATCTGACCGAGAATCAGCTTCAAATTTGTTCATGAGGGGAATGGAATGCAGTACGTTCTCATCTGGATCGCCGCTTGGGACCTGCACCGGGCTCTTGACATAACCTTCTTCGTCCATTACATGCTGTTCAAAGCTTTCCGCTTTCTGGCCGTTCTCAACAAACACATCCAAGTACAGTACCTGCGAACACCCGCGGACAAAGAAGTTGAGCGCGAACCCACGCGAGATGATAGCGTCGCAATCTCGCATGTGTTGGCGGAATCGATTCGGTTCAAGAACAAAGCCTTTCAGGTGCGAGTTCAGGTTGAAAAATTTCGCCGCCAGATGCGCGGGGAGCCAGTCGAAGGCTTTGCAGACCGTTCGAAGAGACAACATATCGGACACATTCAAATGTTGCAAAGTAGATTCCACGACTGGATACCGATGCCTGGGATCGAGTAGGGTCATCAGGTTCGTTGCGTGGCCATCGACGATTGCAGAGGTCATGGCTGCGACAGTTCGGGACTTGTCAAGCCGGAAAGAAGTTCGAAGAACCTAGTGAAGAAGGTTAGAAATTTTGGCAGCAGGTAATCGTCGCGACTACTGGTCGCAGTGTGATGTTCTCTTTCCCAACACATGAAATCTTGTTGGCGGCGACGATCGGAGAGACATGTCTCCAGATCATGTTCATTCTGACTGCACGTGCTCTTGGAGGTCCGCGGAGCCGTGCGGGGTAAAGCTGATGCAGTGGTGGCTCCTAGGCTTGCCAAAGGAGCCTACCGATGCCCCTGACCTACCGGCCCGCTCCGATGCTTTGTACAAGGCTTCCCTGGCTGCGGGGCTGTTCATCTGTATGGACTGTTACTGCCGCGGAGTTGGATTGCGGGTTGCTCCATGCCAAAGGCGATGCTTCTCGGTATTCTCGTTTGCCGTTGCGGGCTTCGCACGCAGAATCCTGATGGCTTAGCGAAGGTTTCTGAGTTAGGATTAGTTGTCGACCTGCAGGTTTAGGGGGGCTCATGGCTCGCGGGTTGACGGAGTATCCCTTTGGGGTGTCTGCGAAGGTCGGTGACCTGCTCTCCAGGGCGGGTTGGGTGTTGCTCCTGGAGCCACGGGGTTATTACCATGATGGCTGCGCTGCCGTGGGCTTGACGATTCCGGTGATATTTGCAACCCAAAATGGGCGCATCAGAGCGCCTGGTCATCGGATAGGCACTGGACGACATCCGCAGTGCAGTACTTCTGGCCCACCGTGGGCGATGTACCGCAGAAGGGTCCATTCGGGACACAGCGATACCTGATTGCCTTCCTGTACATCCAGACATAGCCTGAACAACCCCACCCTCTTAAGGGGCAGTCTACTATATAATTAGCGCTCGTTGCCGGGGCCGGTGACTAGCTCTGTCCGTTCCCCAACTGAATGGCTAACTGGCCCCAGCGAGTAATGTCGGCTGATCTAAGGTATGTCTGATCTGACGAGCGGAAGACATGTCATTAGGGCCACAGCGCGGGATTTCTTGACCATACAGCACACTCAGATCCAAAGGGGAGGCATCTCTGTCAGAATTCGTCCCGGGATCCAGAATCATATGACCTTTTTTCTTCATTTTCGACTTCGTAATTGGAGCCCAGCAGTCAACTTCACCCTCCTCTGTGGCTTGCTCTGGAACCACGGGCAGAACATAACCTCTTCGACTTCCACATGGGGACGGGTCTCGAACCGGGTTGCCAAAAGGCGCGTGTCCTCTTGTTTTTTTTTTCCCTTTTTTTTTTTCTTACATAAAATGTGCTCCTTAGTGATAAGGTTCGACTGGCATGTCTGCGGCTTATTACTATCTCATCCTTTGTCTACTGACAGACACCGCTTCATCCTCGCAGGCTATTACGCGACGTTACGGAGTTTGAAATGACAGGCTCTGCGACCAGGTGCAGCCGACGTTGCACTAAAGCCGACCGAGAAGGACACAGGACTGCATAATAGGCTGTACGCAGAGTCACTAGAGCTGTGGGTTGGGTGATTGTGGGCAGGAGCTCCGCACTCGGGTGCCACTGTAGAGAGCTTGGCGGCATCCCAACCTGACCTCACATCCTACAACTTAGTTACCGCGGCGGCGGCATGCATATAAACAACCGGGGAGGGTCTCCATGAGAGTGTAGAGCAGTCTTCATGGTTTGCGATTCGAGGGGATATCCTGGGGTTAGATAGAGATGCAAATGCTGTTTGGGGTTGTCTGCGAAGTTTAGTGGCGTGCCTCAACTAACCCTGAGGCCACGGGGTTGGCGAGTGACCCAACGTGGGCTTCACGATGTGATGGTGACGTACTGCAGTCAGTACACCAGCCAATTTGTGTGGCAGGCTCTCTCCGGCGACTGCGTCGGTCCGCTTACTCCTCGCCCTGCGACCCAGCCCAATCGCCACCAGGCACAACGCTGTTTTGGCTCAGATGTACTTTGCCTACGCAATTTCCCTCTAGGCATCGGCGCTCCGGTCTTGCACCATTCGATGCAGCCGTGGCCGCCTCTTGATTCTACCAGGACAGCAGCCTGAGGATGGGGTGTATAGCATGGGGCTAGATGCGGGCAAGAAGCGAGGTTGTGGGAGCCCGACTGTGCGACAAAGTAACGACAGCCGACTAAGCAGGGAAAGCGGCTTGCGTCTGATCTCCCTAGGCGGGGGCGGGGCGTGGGATCTCCCTTGGCCCCGAGACGTGCTCTTTTAGGCGCCCTCCCCCCACTTACACTTCCCGTCACCAAATTTTTGCAGACGAAAGCAGCCGTCGAAGTATAGTGGCTTGAGTCCCATGCTTCTGGTTGGCTGGAGATCGACGGGCACTTAAAGGAGCATCTTTCGGTGCTTGAGGAGATCTTCCTGCGGACTCCTCCGAGTGCATTTCGTTAGAGATTCCTATCCCATCGAAGGCGCAAAGTGGCTCAGAAGAATTTGGTCAATCGTTTGATACCGTAAAAGTGTAGAAAAGGTCAGCACTTCTTGCTTTAGCGGGCTGCGCTAAAAGTTCTCATGAGCTTCCTCGCTAAAAGTACTGTAGCTATGGCGTGTATCCCCGATAACTATAGTGGACGCCAGTGCCCAAAAGCGACGGTGGTGCGCTGTCACGTAGTGTGCCAAGTACATGACAGAGCGGGTACGCGTCCCGGGCGACCCCGGCATTGGTGGCCTGCCTAGCAGGGACAGCAGTCGGACGAGCGCATCGCCAGGGTCGAATCGCGATGGTGCGGCGGATCACCAGCCATCAGAGTTACACCTCCCAATGTCACCACACTCACTTTGCATCTAGTGAGGTGCCGATATGAGCGCTGCGAAAAGGCACACTGCCACATGCAAGCTATCTGAGTGTCTGTGCCATAGCGCGCATGTGTACAGTACACCCTCGAAACTGTTGATGTTCATCAAGTAGGTTCGCGTACCCTCATTGGTGCACTTACGGGGCGTTGGGCCTGTAATAATGCAACACGTACTGTGGTATATCCCATCCGGCTGGGCCTGGCCCGTTCCGAGAGCATCCCGACCTCAACGGTATCGCATGTCATTTTTAGAGAGCGGTCGATCAAGGCAGAATCATCAGGTTAAGAGGAATGGTGACCTCGCCGTGATAGTTTGCGTCCGCAAGCGTTCGCAAAAGTACCGGTCCTCGTAGGATCAGGAAGATTAGACACGCAAATTCAGATCTCACCTCCCAATACATCGCGCCCTATGTCGACCCTAGCTCAGTTGCAGTCATCACTCTTATCTGCAAGTGGCAAGGCCGCTGCAGCTGGATTAGCGGCAGCGCAGCGTGCTTCAGCTGAGATCCACGTCCCTGACGGATTGACTGCTCTGGCCACCGAAACCAAACAATTCACTCAGGAAACTTCTGCGCGGACTTATCAGTTTTGCAGAGGCAGTGCTGGCACGATGGCGGCGTGCACTGCCATTGGTGCTGGCCTGGCCGTTGTCGCCGCACCGGGCGTTGTCGCAGCGCCTGCCTTGCTGGCGACAGGATTTGGTGGTAATGGCGTTCTTGCTGGTATGCGCTCCATACTCGCCTTATTTACTAATACGATGCAAGTCTCTCGAACGTGCGACTGACATAGCTTATCCCCCAGGGTCCTTGGCCGCCGGCATTCACAGCGCTATCGGCAACGTTGCAGCCTCCAGCGCATTTGCCATCTGTCAGAGCGCCGGAGCCGGTGGGTACGGGGTAGCAGCTGTGCATGGGGCCATTCAATTTGCTGGCGGTCTCACCGCTGCTTCGGGGGTGATTGCTCTTTCGAAGACGGAGGCAACTTCGAGTGATGGAGAGGACGAAAGCGACCCCCAATCCAATCCTCTGTAGTTAGTAGCACGTACATGGCAAGGCAGCCTGCGTTTCCAACTACTGCCGCTCCATCAATTGCACCGCCTTTCGTCATGCTCTTCAGATGTGGTAACTGTACAAGGGCTTTCGACTCGCCCAAAAACCGTAACCAAGGTGTAAAGGAAACACGCCATACAACCCCATCATCGGTTCTGACATATTTGGAGGACCGGGATCCCAGCTTGCGCTGTTCAGAAGCCGCACGAATCCAATGCTGTACAAGCATGAGAAGTCCCGCTGCTCGAGAACCTAAGCGGATGGGACCCGCTGCTGTGTTCCCTTGCGCTCGCCATTTGATAGTGTGGCACGCACTGTGCAGGGCGTGCACCAGCACGTGGTGTGCCCAGCACCCTGCCTTTTTCCAGGTGCCTGTGCGTCCAGTAAGCCGTGGGTACGGCCGCTTAGGCGGCTTCTGCTTGGCGGGACAGCCCGCTGTGTATTGTGGCACGAGCGGAACCCCTCAGCCAGGGTTCACGTTCCGGCTAGCTAGATCTGCCATCGCGGCTCTTTCGATACGATACTATGCAGTAGACTTTTTCACTGTCGTGTGACACCCTAGGCAGGGGTTGAGAGATCGGCCATCCAATTGGAGCGGAAGCAGAATCGCCTCAACTGTTCGACGCATCAACTCTTTGAAGCGGGCCTGCGAAGTCAACCACATGCTATTCTTTTGAGACTCGAAAACACTCATAGCGTCCTACATGCTCTTGATAAGCGCGCCCCAGCTTGCACTCCAGATTGTGACAGGCTGGCAGAAGTCTTTGAGGTACTTATACGGGCTTCACCGGCCACCACGGTGGGGAACAAGTGCAGCCGCAGCCGGTGGCCTGGGAGACACCAGGCTCTACATACATACATAGTTTATTACGCCCCGGCTAAGCTATTCAGGGCTCAGATGATTATCTACATGATCTCTATCTGCGTTCATGTCCTTATCTCCCAGAAGCCCATACAAGTACTCTCTATCCCTATATGCGTTACCTTTAAGACTCCTTGCCAATACTGCAGTTGCTTATAGTGTTAATAACAGGCTATCTTAAGGTTATTTCTCAAAGTGTTTAGCATCCTATCATCAGCAGCCAAAGCTAATCCTACTATTAATAGTATAAGGGTGCATAAGGAGAAGTTATTAGTTAGTATATTAGTATAGGTTATATATTATTTTGCTACTAGCTAATCTATATATCTAGCCTCTGTATACTTATAGCAAACTTAATTATCTCTTTAATAGCATCTATATATAGCGTCTAGTTATCAGCATTAGATACACTTTTTCCTCTAAGGAAGTATAATAGATTCCCTCAACATAATTCTATCTAGTAAAGCATCTAAGTCTACTATACTATCCACTATATATAGCAAAAGAGGAAATACTCCACTATTTCTGCAGCTTACTTATAGACGTATTAAGCTAAAACAGCTGCACTAATCTAATATAGATACTAATTCAGTCTCACTATACTAATATGTAGTTACACTAAGATATTAGCTTCTTTCCAAAAGAGTCTATCATACAGCTTACATATATGCTTTCCTAATAAAGCTATATTAATCTTCTTTAAATATAATCCTATATTATTAGGTAAAGCTCTATATATCTATAGCACTATTTATAGAGTAATTCTAAGTGCAGTTAAATAAACTTTAGTTGCTTTCTTCTAAGGTGTCTTACTTAGTTTTATACTTTCTTTTACTACTACTTCAGCTGCTTTTAATAGGTCTGATTTTACTACTAATAGAAGCTAGAAAAGTATCACTCTATTACTTTTTCTCTAAAGAGCCTGCACACCAGCATTTAGCTAGCAGATCTCTCATTAGCCTAACTACTAGCATAGGTTGCAGATCACTAACACTACTGCTTTATTATAGGTAAACATATAGACAGCTTAGTATTTAAGCCTCTCTAATAGCAACTTCACTACTTCTACTAACACTACTAGCTCTACTATATATAGGTTCTACTCTGTTCTCAGAGTGAGTATATATAAAGCCTCTATAACGCTACCACCCCCTCTAAATAATATAGGCAGCACTATAGCTATTCTATAGCCTATAACCCTATTTCTTGCTAAGCTCCCTATTACTATCCTCACTACCTATCCTAATTAAATTACCTCTAATACTTCAGCTGCATTATTATTAACTGCTATATATATTCTTTCTTCCTATAGGGCTATCAAAAATGCTTTAATAGTCTCTAGCCTATTAAGAAGCAGGTTATAGAATACCTCTGCTATTAACTAGAAGGGTAATAGAAACTATTTAAATATTACTAGCTGCAGCTATTAAAGTAAATAAGTCTTAAGAAGACTTTATATTTATACCTAGAATATTATTAACTTTCTATTATATCTTTCTTATACTGATTAAATGCTTACCTCTGCCTTAGTAACTGTTATAGCTACTATATTAAAGGTCCCTATAATCGCCTAAGCTCTAATCCTCTACACCTAGTTAATCGCTCTCATCTATGTTGCTTAATATCTATATCTCCAGACATTTAACGCATAGTCTATCATTAGTGCTATAGCAGCAACAAAAAGCTGTTTAGCTATCACTAGTGATAGACCTTTAAGCTGCCTAAGCCTTAGCATAGCTTTTAGTCCTTTTGTTATTATATCTGCAATATGCTTTTTAAAATAAAGCTTTATATCTATTATCACCCCTAATACTTTAATATAGTCCTTTAGTTAGATAGTATCACCTTTAATAATAAAGCTGATTATATCTAGCAGCAGCCTCTAGTTATATGTGAAGTAGATAATAGCTGTCTTATCCATCTCAAACGTCGCCCCGCTTCATCATTCCCACTCAAGTGCTCAGTTGATAATATCTTAAATACCCTAACGATTTGCTTCGCGCGATCCCATGACCCACGTTATGTAGTCATTAATGAAGGCCAGTGCGCCCCCATTTTCGTTAATTTAGTGCTATACTAGATTAGCATTAAAGAAGAGGAAGAGTATAGGTGATAGCAGTAAGCCCTAAAGTAGCCTGGCTTATAGTAATAGATAAGCCTCAGACTCTTGGCTATTAACTAATATACTTACTATATAATAGAAATAAAAAGTGTTAACCTATTTCACCATTTTCTGAGGGATACCCTATACCTTAAGTCTTTAAAATAGCCTCTCTTGATACATACTATTATATACTCCCTTAACATTAAAGCTAACTAAACTAACAACTTTTCTCTTTCTCTATACTTTATAGATATACTCCTATAGCAGTATAAGCGTCTACTCTGCTAATCTCTACTTATATACGCTAAAATAGCTTTTAAAAAAAAGGCCAAATATCTTAATAGTATATAAGATATACTCTACTAAGATAGACTCTAACACTTTTCTAAGCGTTAAGAGAAGTAAGATCAGTCGCTAAGCCTTTACTATATTATAATTGCTTTTATTTAGTTTCTTTAGTAGGATAATTTTTATATATCACTATTACCTCAGCAGCACCTCCTCATCTAGTGAGGTCTAAAAAATATAAGCACCCTCTCCTTCACTACTAGTTATATATACTTCTATATTACTACTAGCAGACTATCCTCTCTAGGGGTTTTCTATAACTTAGCTATAAAAAGCTATCTCTCTACTTCTCCTAGCGTGAGGTTAGGGAAAAGCACTAGCAACCTCTATAGTTATACCTCCTCATCCTTAATATTACTTAGAAGAGGAGGGAAGAATATGGAAAGCAGCTCTTTAGCTCATTCTGTAGTATCTTCTATTTAAGAGCTATCTGCTCTTTTTAGTTAGGGTATCTTATTAAAAGAAGCCCCTTTATTAGCGTCAAGGTACTTTGCAGCCTAACTTATATAGTCCACTACACAGCATATATTTCATAATTATCTCACTATATTCATATTAATAGTGGCCTACTTTAGCGTAGCGCCTACACACCTGGGGGTTTTTGTATTAGTACGCCTTATGCTTAGTGATCTACTAGTAGTTATAGTATTATTAAAGATGTAGCTGCTGCTTAAACGCTATTATTATGCTAAACTCCCCTCTAATATAAAAGAAGCCCTCAGAGATTAGTCTATATATATCACTAGCCTTAGTTATAAATATAACTATAGACCTATACGCCTTAGGTATATCTTTCTTATTAAGCTAGGATATCTTAGTAATATTAGTCTTATTTTCTCAGCTAAATACCTTTACTGCTTCAGCCTTAATATTCCTATTCTCATCTAACACCTCAGTTTGCTTTATATTATTAATCTTTATAAGATAGAGTTCATCCTATAAGACTTATATTTAAGGACTAAAGCTGTTCTCTGTAATCTGCTCAATAAGCTTATACTTAGCATTATTGCAACAAACAATCCAGATTCTATCTGTATTCCTTAGGTCTACTGTGATAGCCTAATAGCGCTAGCTACCCTATCTATCTATCATATACATCTCCTTCTCCACTATAGCCCAGATCTAACCTATATTAAGCTTATTACTACCTCCTTCAACTCTTAATATATTAATTATATAGAATAAGGTTTCACTATAGCTTAAAAGTATTATAATACTTAATATAGCTACCTATAAGTTATAACCTTATCTAACTAAGCTGCTTCAGGTAATATCCATATATAACACATTTAGGCTGTTCTATATTATAGCTACTACTATAATTACTTCAAAGTTCTTATTCATCTTAATATTTTTATCCTCTATATATTCCTTTATCACTTATAGCTCACTTTTGATAGCTTATAGCTTACTCTTAACTATTTATAGCTCTATAATAGCTACTTATAGCTCTACCTTAATATTTTTATTCTATATTTCTAACTTCTTCTATATATTAAGTATAATCTTAACTACTATATATAACTCTTTAGTTTATTTAGCTATCATCAGTAACAGCCTTTTAGTGTTATCCTCTATAAGCTTCACATATTCTTTAGCTAAGGTTGCAGCTTATGTGGTTACCTGCTAGCTACCACCAGCAGTCTCAGTCGCTTACTTAATCATATCTTCAGTTATCTCCTAGTATATCTAGTTCAGGTATGCTTTTGCAGATAGTTTTTACACCCTTTATAATAGCAGGTCCTTATTACTTATAGCCACCACCTCCCTCATAATAGTAATAGATGTTAAATCTAGCTTAAGATCCATTGCATTAGGATGTGCGTAAGGTCACCATGCAGTAGATCATACTAGTGCCATGTAGCGCGTTTCAGAGCGTCTTGACGCTCAATCCAACAACGTCGAATAATACTTCAAACAAACAAATATCGCAAACTACGTTTGCATTCCCAACATCCGTACAGAGGTTCGCAAAACTGGTGTCTGCTTAGTAAGTGTGTTCTTTCTGTTAAGTATAGGTCTTCTACTCCTAGAACAGCTTAGCAGCATTACAGGTTGCAGGAGTACCTTAACAGAGACTCTACTACATCAGCTTATAGAAGCCTAACATAGCTAATAGAATAAATCACTAACAGCTAGCCTTTATAAAAAGAAGTCAGCATAATATAAACTAGAACTAGCTGATTATATGTATTAACAGCTAATAGTATTAGCAGTAAGCAACTTCCTCTAACCTACATAACATATTATAAAGGTATCATTATATTAGAGCTGCTATTTCATCTACATAATAAGCAGCTTATAGCACTAATAATACTTCTACTTCACACCTCATCCAAAGCATCAATCTGCTCCAAAGTATCTGCAATAGCACCATTACGCATTAAGATCACAACTCAGTTTGTAGCCCTAAAGGCCAAAAGGGGGCCCACATCAGCGTACAGCAAGGCATAACAACATACTTTTAACCATTAAGTAGGCCTTCTATCCTTCAATCCGCCTATATATTAGTGCTTCTTCCTATTAATTCCAATCAAAAATACCTAATACCTCATTAGGGACCACAAAACTATTATATCCCTAGAGATTACCAGCTAGGTTATAAGGTAAAATACCACATAATATTTACTCACTTTAAGTATAATAGTTATTTAATATAATCTATCTTTATATAGAAGTCAGTTAGCAGTTAGATAGCTTACAGTATCTGCTTAAGATTGCACTTATTAAGTTAAGCAATATAGTATATAGTTGCATTATTACTAATCAAATTATAACACTAAACTAAAAGCATGTCAACAGTTTATCTACAATAATTAATAAGGAGTTTTCCCCCTAACAAGCAGTTATTCATATTTATTACCCTCACCTCCAAAAGAAGTTAGGCAGCTATCTTAAGGAAGCTATAGCACTAAGTTAACTTAGCTATTTGTTGTAAAGGGATTACCCAGCATCAACGCTGCAGGTAAGCAGTTCCTTGAGGATGCGTTATAATCTGCATTCATAATAGCGTCTATATCCACATAATGCCTAGCAAAATCATATATAGCAATTTAAAGGGTTTAAAGTAACTCTAGCTGAAGTTTAGCTGAAATAACTTAACTTAATATATCCTTTCAGTTCTTCTATCAACACACCTATTTCTATTATCAACAGCTACGCAGTCCATCTATTTCTATCATTAATAATAGCGCTAACTCTTATACAATTATAGCATAACTTAGTCTGTAATATGCTAATAGATAGCAGCTTCATTAATACTAAAATTATAACAGCTATAAGATATAATACCTATACTATATAATATATCTATTAAAGGCTAGACTGCTTTAGAGCGATAAGAGCCCCTCTAAATAGCACTAGCTAGCCTAGAGATATCACCCCACCTATGCTTAATGCGTTATTTAAGCAACTAATAGAGAAACTAGATATATACCTAGAAGAGATAGCAGTGTTTCTATTTAATGAGTTTATAACATAAGTGACAGCATCTATAATCAGTAAGACTCTAAGAAGGGCTAGGTGGACAAAGAAAACAGCGCAATATATCGCTCAAGAGCAGAACGCAGACTTATATGACTACCACCTACATAAGCTGTCAGCTTATCAGTCATACCATCTAGTCTATGTTAACAGGTTGAGATATGACCTAAGCGGAACCCATACCCATGTCGGACAATGCCGGAATGCACCAGATCGAAAAGCTATGAGATGTGCGCGACGATACTGGCGCCATAACACTACGCTTGCCGCTACTCAGCCGATTTGTTCTCATTTTGGTTTACGTCGTCAACCTCGTAAAAAGCTCCAACTAATGAACCTCTGCACTCCTCGCCTGCCTCTGCGCCCTTGTCAATGCGCGTTGTGATGCAAGTCGGGAAGGATGTCCTTCGTCAAGTGTCGTCTCTCGAACCTCTACAACGCACTCGAGCGGCAAGGTCGCTGGTCCTGTCAGGCGTCAGTGGGAACATCGATCGGTGTGGTTACAGGGAACGATTTCCAATTTCTATCAGCAAGAGTTTGATAGGACCGCCGGCCTACTGCATCGCTGCGAAGGTGCGGAGCATCGTCGGTGGCTTCGATGTCCTTGACGCCAGCAGGTGTTAGGCGACTGGCTCACGTCGTGGGAGCTGCACGGCCGCCAACCCAAATGTCGTTGAACACGTCGTTGGCAAGATGACGGCATCCGTACCCGGCTATCCCCGCTCGGGTCTGCATTGTAATCGCCGGCTTAGCGCCCGTAACAATAGGGACTGCTTGTGCGGGGCGCAACGGTGATCGGCGGCAGGCAGGCACCTCCTCTCGATATAGGCGTCCGCTAGGTCCCACAACACAACGTAATCCATGTCGGCGGCGCAGGCTCGGCTTCCGACTGGTTTAGCCGTCCACGGACTGCATTGCTAGTAGTAACCCACCAAAGACCCTCAATGGTTTTGATGGACATCAAGATCCATGCGCTACAGTGTGCATGGGGTGGGACGGTAGGGGTGGTGTGAGGAGCCACCCGGTTCGTTAGCGGCGGGCTATCTTGCAGTCCGGAGTCGCGGCTGTTCTCATCCGCTTCATCAAGACCCCTGTAATTAATTGACGGCAGCATTTGAATGGATGATAGCAACCATCTCAGCGTCGCATCAAGATAGCGCAGGGCCACCGAGCGCCCATGTCTGCGCCCATACATCAGTCTCGAAGAGTCAAGCCGTTGGTTCGCCTCAAAAACAGCCTGACTAGTGCGTTCCTCGGTTTGTGTGAGCGCGTATTGGAGGAGGAAATGCGCCAACAACTTCAGGCCGCGTCGATCAAATGGGGCCACAGAACGGGATTCATAACTGAGTTGCGATTGAGGTATACATCTGCGTGCAAGGCAGCAGCTATGGCAATCCTCTCCAAACCGCCACTGCCAAAGGCCACTGAAGGATCATGCAGCTCCTTCCGGGAAAAAGAGCAGTTACGGACGCGTAGGGTGGCCTCTACGGTAACGCTCCTCATGTCGTCTCGCGGAGGGTCTATCGGAAGATCGTAGGTCTTCTTCTCGAAAAAGGAATGGACGTCAACGCCCAGGGCGGTCATTACGGCCATGCTCACTACGCCGCCGTCTCTCGAGGCTATCGGGAACTCGTCGAGCTGCTGCTCGAGAATGGGGCAGAAACCACGCACATGGACACGAGAACGGCACTGCTCTCTACGCTGCGAGTGAAGGATTCCGTCGAGATGTTGTCTGCTTCTCAGAAACGGAGCAGAGCCCAGCGTGAAGGGCGGTCTTGCCGAGGACGCTGTGTGAGCTGCCGACGTTGGAGGACGTGAAGATATACGAACGCTACTCGTCACTTACGGTTCAGATGCACGAGATAAGGGCTGGGCGAAGCGGCCTACTGAGAATGCGATCATAACTTTGCAATAGGCCGTTGTCGGAAACATCTCCCAGCTACTGTGTCAGAAAACCGTCAAGCGACCACGCAACGCTGACCGAGGAACTGATTTGCTGGTCATCCTATCGGACTATGCAGTCAAGAATCAGGAGCATCTACGCGAAGACTTCCATACCACTCTACCGTGTTATCCAGGGCTACTTCTGTGTGCGCACGGCGTGGAGCAAGGCAGCGTGATGGATTCAGGCGTCATGAATGCCTGGCTCGATCTTTTGGAGGCTCCAACGACTTCTCAATGACCACCCCTCTTACTACACCTATGCTGCCCTCTTTGGCTCTCCCTTGCCTGATATTCAAACCTTGGCCACTCCAGGAAAAGAACATGCGTGCAAATTGAAGGGATAAGTCATCTCTATTGTGTCTGGAGGTTGCAGAACGAGTGACCGCGGCTGATCGCATTGGTCATGCCTTCAATTGCGCACAGCAAGGCATAGCCATCGAATCGCCGATGGACTGACTGCCCAAATAGATGGAACGCTCGGGGATTCCGAAACCAGGGGCGTTCCTTCCGCAGCGTTGGCGCCGAGTGAACAGCCAATATTCAATGCATTTGGATGTGCCGTAGGTTGATTGCATCGCCGAACCTATAGTATGGCGCAATGACAACGCATCAAAGATCTCTCGTGCAGCAGGGCAACGAATGCACCATACTTCCAACATCGAGCCAACGAGCGGCGTCTAGTGCCTGCGGGCTTGATGATCGCACTCTTTCTTCCCGTGTCGTGGACGAATGACAGAACTCGTAGGTCAAGGCACCCCGTCTCGATGCAGGAGGCCAACAAGTGCGCCCGCCTCTTGCTCCTTGGATACGTAACATGAACTTGGGTCCACTGCCAGAGACAAACGGCTGCTCGATAAGACTCAACATACTTTACGATCTGTTGTCCGTGACTGACTGACGTTACCCCCAAACCTATCCAGCCTGACAATTCTTCCATCTTCGAATCACCACAATGTCTCCTGAGCAGGACTCTCCCAAGCTGACAAGTCTCTATCAGCTGCAAAGGATCGACCAGCTTCGCGAACACAACATCGGGTCCTACCTGCCTCTGCCGCAGCTCGTAGCGGTGGGAGACCAAAGCTCGGGCAAGTCTTCTCTACTGGAGAGTCTGAGCGGAATTCCCTTCCCCCACGGCCAGGAACTTTGTACCCGCTATGCGACTCAGATTACCCATCATCGCGGAGAATCCCAGCATATCAACATCAGTGTCATTCCTGGGCCAAATGCTATGCCAGCCCACAAAGAGAAACTGCGCTCGTTTACCAGGCAGGTGCAGACAACGAAGCAGCTTCGCAGCGAGTTCAAAGACATCTTAGCCCAGGTAATATGACAATCCGAGCCTGATCACAAATGAAGACTCACCACTTCATCAGGTCGATGGCCTCATGAACATCAACACCGCTTCGAACGTTGCTGGTGAAAACACCTTTTCGGAAGACGTGCTGAAGATTGAGAAATATGGCCCGGACGAGGACCATCTCACTATTATCGATGTGCCCGGCATATTCCGCAACACCACCGAGGGCGTCACAACGAACAGAGACAAAGAACTTGTCAAGAGTATGGTGCAAAGATACATCAAAGACAGCCGGACCATCATCCTCGCTATACTTCCCAGCAATGTGGACGTCGCCACCCAAGAAATCCTCACCCTCGCAGCGGAGGCCGACCCGACCGGCGATCGCACATTGGGAATACTGACCAAAGCCGATCTCTTGAAGGAGAATACTGCCAAAGCTGCGGTGGTCAGCCTGGTGGAGGGCAAGCGAAAGACTCTGAAGCTCGGTTATCACATTGTGACAAACCGCGGAGGCGATGATGCCGGCGACGACGACGACACTGTGGCCGCTCTGAGACAGAGGGAAGCGATGTTTGATGAACGTCCTTGGAATGACCTTTCCAAAGGCCGCATAGGCGTGCAGGCCCTGCGTGAACGGCTGGCGGATCTGCTGGGCGAGATCACGGACCGCGCATTTCCGAAGCTTCGCACAGAGACCCGCCAAAAGTTGTCAGACGCCACAAAGAAGCTGCAGGAACTTGGTGCTCCTCGTCAAACGGAACGTGAGCAGCAGCAATACCTTATGAGCATTGTGTCCCAGTTTCAAGTCCTCGCTCGTGCTGCCATTGATGCCGACTATTCAGCGCATGTGGCTTTCGAGCGAAACGAATTCCGGCTCATTACGGCCATTGCCAATCTTACGGACCAATACAATTCTGATTTCAACGACCTCGGGCGTACCTATTTGTTTGAATCCGAAACTCAGCCTCGGTCCACAGGCTTGGAATTCGAAAAGCCTGTCCTCTTTACGCCCCCAGCCTTGGCGATTGGAAATCCCTTATCTTCTCCGATCCCGGGCCCGGAGGTTGAGACGGTTATCCCATCGCCTCCGAAGCCCCGTCCGCCGCCTCCGACCCTCGGATTTGCGACCGACGACGAGGACGAGGAGAACAGCGGCAACGAGAGCAGTGCGGCTGAGTTTACGTCCTTCGACATCCCTGATCCCTCCGAATATCCTGATCTGGCAAGGATCATAGTCACGGATTGGGACATTCAGCCTCCTAAGAAAGGCATCATGAAGTGGATCGAGGCTGTTCACCTTCGTTCTCGTGGACTTGAACTCGGTACTCTGAGCCCGAACATTCTTTCGAGCGTTTTCCGAGAGCAGTCGGCAAAATGGCAGGCAATCTCGAAGCAGTACGTCAGCAAGGTCATACTTCTTGTGCATCGCTTCATACTATCGGCGCTTCAGATCGTTTGTTCCGACCCGCAGGTTGTCCAGAACATCTCGTCTACGATAATGAGTGATATCTGCGCCAGATACGAGGCAAGCATGGCCCAGGTAGACCTCTTGGTTGGCGTCGAGCGTGATCTCAAGCCTTACACGCTTAATCACTACTTCAATCATAATCAACAGAAGAGTCATGGCAAACGCATGAAAGACACCCTGCTGCCGACAGCTAATTACGACAACGGCTCGAAAATGCATTGGATCTACTTGCACGACGTCTCACGCGCTGTCACCAACAAGAGTAACGCAGCACACGCCAGAGAGGTTATCCACGACAATCTTGAGGCGTACTACAAAGTGGCTCTCAAACGGTTTGCCGACAATGTCTTTCTTCAGCCAGTCAACTACAATCTGCTCCTTGGGCCGGACAGCCCTCATCGCCTGTTGTCGGACCGGTGGGTTCTCGAGCTCGATGCGGGGACGCTCCGATTCATCGCAGGGGAGTCCCGCTCGACGAGAGACTACAGGGAGAGGCTTACGAAGGAAATCCACGATCTGGAAGCCGCGGTGAAGATTCTACGTTAGCCCGGAATGTGGAGGCCGCGTCGCGCCGACAACGTTCGCATGGCAATCTCCAAAGGGCGATGTTGTTGAAGGTCTGGCCAGGCCGCCGGTGAGCCGTGCGAAAAGCAGAATGGCCGAAGACTTTGTAGATCGTGTTCAGGTGAGGGGTGAAGGATGATGCGACCAAGGACAGTGGATGTTGGCATTACAGTATTGCTGGGCGAACCAGGGATTATTCAAGCTACGCTTTCAGTGATCGCCGGCGACCTTTACCAGTGTTCGTTGCATTGTGTCCCCGCAAGGAAGCGCCGACCGAGTTGTCGGCTCCAAGCTTTGCAATGGGGGGACGCGCTAAATTCAGGCGTGGAATGGCTCCAGCAACGTCAATGCGAGTGTTGGCGGGCGGCCGCTTCCTCCCGTTGTGACGTGAGCATCCATGTGATCTTTCACCCAGGTGATACGTTGCGATATCATTGCAACGGCCGCATGTGGCCTGTGATCACGTAAGCGCGTCGCGAGGCTCCGGAAGCGTCCGCCGCGCATGCTTCACCCCTCCATCCTTCGAATTGGCAATGGCGAGGCGTGCCGGGTGCACAGGGTGCCCGCAGCCGGGTCAGGATGTGCTCAAGAAGGACAAGGCAGGCGCCGAGAGGTAGCACTTGGCGCTGCTTCTGGCGACACGCTTAAAGCGCACCCGGACGACTTCCCCAGGAGTGCCACTGTCTCCACTAGGTATCCAGGCCAGTTGCGCCAGAAAGGACGTCACGTTCCGGCAAAGCACAACTTGGCAGAGAAGCAGCGGAAGTACCCGTGGGCGAGCTGCCACGCTGCCACGCCGCTGGGCCCACAGTGCCCTTCCCTCACGGGGACTACCCGCTTCGCAACGGCCATTTATGTGGCTGCTCTTGGTTCACCGTTTGAGAAGCTGCACAGCAATGCTTGCCTTGGCTAATTCATGATGGCGATCACGCAGAGAATATCACTTCAGCGGTTTGGGACAACACGAGGATTTTCGGACTCTGCTCAGCTTGGTCTCGTCACATAACCGACTACGCTAACGGATTACTGGTGTTGTACACTCCAGTGCCCCTCTTCCCCTTCCACCCGTACGTCTCCGTATCGTCTGTTAGCATCATCCGACGTCCGTTTGAAGGCGGGCCACCCACAGGCCCAAGACTGGTGTACTGTGATGCATGGATTGCGCCTACCAAAGAGGGCAGCGGGGTAGCCTTGCTCGGATGGCATGGCATGCAGAGCGAGCCGGCGTTGTTGGCTGATATCGCCATTGGATTTCGGGCTCAGCGCCGTGCAGCCTTGCCACCCACCGGGACAGTCCGCTGAGCCTCCACTGACTTGCGCTACCACGCTCCAAACCGAGCGACACGCTCGTCCGAATGCTGTCTCTCCCAGACAGGCCACCGCCGCCGGGGTCGCCCCCGGACATGTGCTCGTTCTGGCTTGTACAAGAGTACCAATAGCACAGTGCCCAACGGCTGCGGGCGACACGCGCCGTGGGACAAAAATGTCTCTAACGGCCTGCAGTTGGAGGTGGTCCACACGCAGATGCTACGCCCCGGACACTGCCCAAGCAGGCTATACGCAAGGCGCTTTTTCTGACCCTGATACCCTGCTGGACCCCGCCCCGCGCATCCGACTGCACGCCGGAGGAGCTTGTTGCGGCGTCCTTCACAGTCAGAAAAGCTGGCCAGGCCGTGAGACAGACCCGGCCCTCGCCGAGCTGGCGCCCGCAGTTGGTATGCACGCCGCCTGCTCACAGGCGCTTTTCCAGACACATCACTGACAGCAAGAGCAGAAGTCTGGCCACATTGAAGCATTGCATTTTGATTGTCCTCTGGCCTGTCAGGTCGACCTGCGCCATATTTCGTATTCGCTTTAGACCAGATCAAAGCAGTCCGCATGTTAGGATGGCCTGGTCTGTAATTTCTTGACCCGAAGAAACTCCACCACCCCTCTAGATTCCCATTCTCCGGACTGCCCCAAAGTGAAGGTTTCCCCCGTCCTACGATCGACGACACCAACATAAGGGGGTGTGTCGAACAGGTGCTCATACACACGGTACATCCATTCCACATCCCAGCTGCCTTTCTCGTCCATTTTCTTCGCTAAAATCTCCTGACAACGAAACCATTGTCTATGTGATTAGCCGGTAAATCTGAGCGCCTAGTGAACAAAGATAATACACACTTTTTCAGCGACCCGACCTCTTCTCTGAGGAAGACGCGATCGTTCTCTGGTGCCGATACCAGGGCCTTTGTTAGAAATGCCGTCGCCCGCCATAGTCCGTGCCCTTCTTTTGTTCCATAAGCTGGTGGCTTGGCGACAATCTACGAACTCCCCACACTCGTCGACCTCCAAACAATCGACCGCTAGTGTCTTTTCCATATAGATGCTGATCATTCGTAACCGAAAAGCTGTAGAAGGGAAATAGTATTCAGGATTTGACTGCATAAAAACGGTGATGTGAACCTTGATCGAGTATGTCCAAATCATGATCGAGCAAGCTCGAATAGAGGTAAATGCGGCACAATGCTCATGGCGCGGGCGGGCCTGTCGACCACGATTCCCAAAGCATGCGCCTCAAATCATCCGGCACAGCCTTTTTCACAGCACTTGAAGGGTACACTTTGATCTCCGGAGTGTTTGCCGTCTTCTCATAGATCGCGACGCAGTGGCTGCCTCCATGCTCGGTGACGGCCTCGCGTAGTCGGGCCAAGACCGTGACCAGCTTGCGAAGGTCGGCCTGGTGCCTCTCCTCCCAGCTTGCGAATAGAGCTGCGGTATCGGTGATCTTCAGCTGTTCAAAGGTTCCATTTTCGTGCTGCCCGATGATGAGCCAGGGCGTTCTACCGAACCAGAGCTGTGGCATGTATGCAGTCGGGTCCTTGGGCTTGGTTGCCGTCTTGATTTCCGCCGCCATCGACTGAGCCATCGGCGGTTGTGTTGAAAGTCTGGGGGCAGCAGCGATCCCCTGAGGACTGTCCTCTACTGCCAGCCGCCCCATTGCGCCTTCCAGCGACTCCGAGCCGCTACCCTCGCCCGTTTTCTCGTAGCATGCGTCCACTTCAAAACGCACCACACATGTGAGATCACCTAGCTGGTATCGCAGGGCCCGGTGATGTGACGTGCTGTCTCCCAGCCCAGATGGGTATTTCGTGAACCTGCGCTCGAAATTCCTGCCCCACCCGGAGCTCTTGGAACCACTGACCAGCTCGCGGGCGGTCCTCTCGCAACGCTCGATGACCAGAGTTCGGTGGGCCAGGTGTAGGTTGAGGCGAAAGCTGTCTTGACGCCGTCCCGCAGAGAAATCGAGGAGCTTTCTGAGGCTATTCCGATTCACCAAGATGTCAACATCATCAAAGCGGAACGATGGGTTCATTGATGCCGTGGCGCGAAACAGCGGTGCAAACGGAAACTCAGGGACGGGCGCCGCATTCTGGTCCACTAAAGAGGTGCCTCGATCGTTTGGGACGGCAATCGGCAGGTCGACGTTCTGGAAGACCGCCGCGAAACCTATTGATGGTTACTCATGTGCGATACCTTCCTTAGGCACTGCAATCCTACCAGGTATGTGAATATCTTCATCCGGACCAACTGCCCAGTTGTAGCTGCAGACCAGTTCGTGGCCTGGTTCGCTAGACACCAAGGTGTTCGACGGTATGAGAGTAGAATGGCCGATGCTGCACAAAACCTTACGGTTCACATCCTTCCACAACCAGGCCTCGCGATGGTGCCTTCTGGACCGACGAGGCCGGACGCTTTTCTGCCGTTGCTCGCTGGAGTCTTGTTCCATCGCGTGTAGCGCGCTCAGCGTAGACCCTCGTGCAGGGTAACGAGGTGCTATCAAAGCTGAGTGAGTCTCATGAGCAGAACATCAACGAGAGAGAGAACATGTTAATGGCTTGCTGCTGTATTGTCAGCCGCCAGTGCCGGAATGGCCAGTCTCTCCCAACAAATAATCATTGGGTCCATATGCACGGTGATTTGTCACTCGGCTGTGTAAGCTCCTTTGGAGACTGCTTGCCTGAGACGATCGACAGGCTTTCGGTCGAGGCAAGCCAGATTGGCGCGTTCAGCTTTCGAACGTTTGACCGTGCTTGCCTCGGACTCACTCCGATTGGCCCACTAGGAGGCGCCAAAGACTTCCGTCGGGGTGACCCTGCGATACTTCAAATATACCTTGGCACAGCCTGCAAAGTGGGATGTGATAGATACCGTTTGGCAGTGCATCGCGCTTACAGGAGTACCCAGCTTGGCCTTTCGGAAAGTTTGATGTGCCACAGAGCGGCAACCGAGACAGTTCGTCGATCTCTGCCAGCAAGCACAATTGAATGATAGAACGCCCTTGTGTCGCGAGTCAAAGTGGAAGATCGTTGCGGCACGCGAGAGGGTTTGTGAGACGGGCTCATTCGGCATTGAGCCGTTTTCCTCAGTTCCGTCTGACTCGAGGTCATGGTAAGTCTGGTTGTTCGCCGCCTGCAGCGTCATCAATTATTTTTTAGTATTGCGAATTGATCTAAATTCCCTGCTTAGTGTCCATGGCATATCGTACTACGCATGTGATCCCTTGATATCATGGCAATTCCGATGCACTCAAAGATGATGTAGGTTGCGCGTTAACTGCTCAAGGCGCCAGTATTTGGGTCGTTCCGTCCTCGAAGAACTTGACGCGAGGCTTCTGCACAGCTAATGTCAGTTCTCACTACTGGCAGATAAACAACAGATAGCAACGACCTACCGGGTCGATGTCATGATAGCCGTCGAAGCGGCACGCTCTATAGTTGCAACTCTTGAGCCACCGACAGTGGTGACCCCGCATGCAGTTGGCATCTTGACATTCTGACATGCTGTTGCACGGGATGCCCCGTGACTTGAATTGGTTAGCAAGATCGCAGGGTACGGGGACCGCTAGTGCCCACCTTCTGCACGAGCAGTGTCAGTTCTCCTGAACGTAGCTTTGCACCATGCAGGAATACGCAAGTATCGCCGGCTGGACAGCGTTCATGTAGATGGTAATCATTGCATAGGTTTTTGCCAGACTCTTGCGTGCGTTTCTTAAATTGCTCCTCGACGGCTTGGTCAACACGCGGGAGCTGCTCGTCAACGCGCTGGCTATTGACATTGAGAAGATAGTACTTCTTGGGGGCTGGCTTCTTGGAGGAAATATCCATTGTCTTTCCAGTAGAGATGGTAGACCAAAAGCTGGTCGCCACGGCACCAGGATCCGAAGACTGCGGGCTCGCGAAACGAGGCGGCTGGCCCTCTTTCGGACTGGTTCTCACTGGTAAGCCACCGTCTCCGTTGCTTCCGGTGCCGTTTGCCTGGGGCGACGAGTGTGGTATGCCGGGATCGGATCGCCGAGTGCGCCCGGGCAGCTTCTCGGATCTAAATATCGAAGGAAACGTAATTCGACGGAGTTTAAGCTGTTCGAAACCCTCTCCGGCCGCGATGGTCTCGATAAGCGTCAGGCGTGAATTTATCCCTGGATCTACATTATAAGGCTCCAAGACGGGTAGGTATCCGTTATCATGGCAGGGGCCGAAAAAGATGTGCTTGCACTGGTTATTGCGAACCATGAGCCGCAGAGTCTCGCGAATCTCATGATCGGCGGCTTCCTTGCCGGGGCCAACATCGACGAAGTTGAACAAGGGCTGAGCGCGGCTGAAACCATGTCCAAAGTCGGCGAGAGTGCGGTCGGCGGCAGTGTTGGGGATGATACCAGAGGCATGGAGCCTCTTAGCAAGGCCGTCAAGATGTAGGATGACCTGGACGACGACGCTCCAGTCCTGAGTTGACTCTTGAAGATGTACCTTGCTGACGCAGTTCATTATCTCGCTGTAGAGGAGGTGCCCTGCTTGACAGCCTCCTTCCCTTCCAGCCTTCAGGAGGTTGTCCTGGAATACTGCATCGTCTCCGTCGATGACGACGTGAATAAAAGGATTGGATTTCTGAAGTCGGTCAGTGCTCGCTGGCGTGACAGGATATGACTTGGCGGAGGGAAGCATTATCGAAGCTCACCAGCGTCTTGCGTAATGCCTGCATTTCGCCATCGCAGTTCTGTGCCTTCGTCTGCCACCACCTGCGAGACTCGACTTCGTTGTTGTAGTCTTCACACTTCTCCTGATACGCACGTTGCAGATTTGCATGATTCGTCAGGATATCCTGGGAATCCCTGATGTCAGATACAGGGCTATCATTTTGACGACACAGTGGTCTTTCACGGAAGGAAACAACCTTCAACTCAATACCAAGGAATGGGCCACTTACGCTAATCAGTTGTTGACGGTTATGGTCCTGGTGCCTGAAAATCTCGACTTGTCGCGCATACTGATTGAGGTCGATGGGACTACCCATTTGCGCTTTGGTCCGACCACTGCTCTGCGTCGGCGATAACCTCAGAGATTGGTTAACAGAAGCGGGCGATTGAGATGTAAGCAACTCGATCGCTGGTCGCAATAGGAGAGAAAGAAAAAAAGCCAGGTGAACACAGGCAGACTATCAAAGGCACAAGCCCGGACACGACGACATGTCCAGGAAATTGCATAGGTATATTCCAACCCCAGCCCCCTGCAAGAATATAGGTGTGGTGCAGTAGGGAGCGCCGCGACCAGGGCGAGACGGGCCATCAACCAGCCAGCTCGCTGGACGCCGCGACGCGGGGTCTGAGGGCGTTGCCCAATCGGCTCCCAAGGCACTAATGGGACCATCCAGACAAATGTCCTGGCCACAACGGGTTGCGAGGAGTTCAGATGTGGTCAACATCGATGAAACTTGCATGTCCGTACCTTAGCATCATCTTTCAGGGCCGGCAGAAGTCGAGCCTAGAAGTTTCCATGAGGGCCATGATGTTTCTGCGAGCGATTGCCTACAATTTCTGGCTGAGATTGCTGTCCTTGCCCTTCTGAGCTACCGTGGAGCATTCGGGTCGTACTGCCAGTTGCTACTGTCAACGTAGCTGGCCCCCTGCTGAGTGAATAATTGGTAACCCAGAGGCGTACTTCAGTAGCGGGCCCACTGGGCGACAAACCCTCCTAGAGCGCTTATTCAACGCAAGTACAATTGAACGAATGAACATGACCAGAAAATAGCTCTCATCCTGAGGATTACTTAGTCACCTACCTAGAATACTTCGTTAGACAGCATTGAGGTTATTGAGGCTGAAGAAGCTCTTAGGTACGACCGGCGCGCACTCTTTTTCTCCGCCCAGTTGCGGACGCCTGGTTGGACTGTACAGTATGGTATGGAAAGCCGCATACTGCGCAGGGCTCAGCGTTCCGAACCATAGGACCAAAAGGTCGCAAAGGCTCCACTACGCTGTACGGGGCCACTGTTGGTTACAACAAACAACAGACTGAACGGGGCCCAGAAACCGCGACGGAAACGGCGAGCCATCTCTGGCATGTCCGCCTCGACCCTCGTCGCAGCAGCCCTGTCCCCATCCCATATCAGATGCGACCACACTCCAAAAGACATCTACGAGAGATCATCTTGGATGACTCCTGCAGCTGAAGGCAAGGGTCCCGTTGGCACTGCGCCGAGTGGGCCCTGCTGGTGCTTCTGGCTCACGGCCTCAACACGCATCGCATCAGCTTCATCCGGACAGCGACACGCCCAGGTGACCGGCGGAAACAGCCTGGCCTGGTGGACAGGACGCGCCACAGCATCATCGTCCAATGCGATTGCTGGGAGAAACCTGCCACGGCACCGGGATTAAGGGATGAATCAACGGTTCCCATCAGGCGCGGCGGCTCGCCAAGCACGCACAGCCGCCGGATGCCGGAACGTGACCGCCCCGGCCGTTCCTGCCGCCTGTCACCTCGCCCGCCGTGTACACCACCCTAGGTCCAGGGTAGCCACCCCCGCAGTGTCACTGGCTTTCCGCGAAGTATTCGTTGGAACGGGCTGAGGCGCTGGAGCACCGGGTGCGGTAGCCGGAATACGACAGACTTCCCTTGTCGGGGGCGCGGCCGAGGCCAATCCCCACCCCACTCTGGAAAAGAGGGCAGGGCTTCGCTCGAGGCCCGGCGCATAACCCGCTCCCTCGATTTGCGGGCTCAGTGATGCCCCACATGATGTATCCAGCACGTTGTGTGAAGTACTGTCCATGGTCGCTCCCGCAGGCGCTCAATGCCAGCCCCACAGCGCTACTCAGCTGGCGGCCTGGGTTGCTGAGCGCCTCCACCCTTCTCTTACGGGACCACCGGGGGCGTGCTCTCTATCGCAGTCCCGCATGGTGTCGCTTCCGCAGGTCCGCCTGATGCCAGAACAAAAGACCGAAGGTCGCCTCAGCTCGCTGCTCTGTTCCGACGTCTTTTTTTCGGTCATCTTCACCAAAGTCGACGGGGTTTCGTGGACGTGGAAAGGATGCCGCAAGGACGTTCCCGCTGCCTGGGACAGCTTCGTCTCCAACGACTCCATCTGCAAATTATCGTCGAGCGTGGTGTCAACCCCACAGCGGCGGACTGCCGTAGAAGGCCAACTCCGAACCACGTCTACAGACGCACGCGCTGCTCCCGAAGCAGCGTTGGCGTTCCGCAGCTTCGGGCTTGTGGCAAAGGGCACAGTAAAACAAGACTCGACGCCGTTGACGGAGAAAGTACGGGTGTGTAGGATTGCCAGGTTCGATGGCTAGTTGCGCGGTAGACGAAGAGAGTTTAGAACACAATCCAGCAATCCCAGGAACCATGTCCTATCTCAACCGGATATGAATCATCAACACTGGCCGCTCGCAAACTCTTGATGCTAGCAGGCATTGGCTCTAGTATTAACTGCTCCATTTGATGATGATAGACAGACACCTTTCCTGGCGCCTCCCTCGCAGGACATGCCATCTGCACCCTTAGTTGTCGGCGCCTTCAAGATGCGAAGCCTCGAACGGCCCCGCGACGAAGGCATAGGCGCTCACCCACGGAACACGTCGAGCTTCATTCGGCCTGTCATCAGAGTCCACACCCAGAGACCATCAACGATGACAACGTCAATGAAACTGAACACGAGACTCCCACCGAAGACAAGACTATAATACGTCCACGCACGATCTGCTGAGAGCCGCGCCGTGTGGCACACGACCGCCCACGGCAACACATACAAGAGATTGCTCGCCAGACTCTGCCAGAGGTACCATCGCGGTCGGGTGGCCAGCAGGATGGTGGCCAGCATCGTCGACATGGCGTACAGGATGTAGCACCAGTCAATCGTCCGCCACATCATCGCAGTTACGTCGGCAACTTCGTCCGAGCCGCTGAGATACCGCGCGAATGGCCGAGCGCCGAAGAATGTCAGGAACAAGCACACCGGCACCTCGACGGCGATGGCTATGGCGAAGGAGCTGAGCGCCGGTCTTGCGATCCCGAGGATACTGCCCCTTTCTGCCTTTGGCTGCCTGGTCTCCACACCTATGCTGCGTCTCCAGGAGCCCCATGCGTGGCCAACAAAGGCCAGGGACGTCTGCTCCAGGGCCTGGACGGGAACCATGACGAGACCCCACCGAATAGTGTTGAAGACGCCCCACGCCGTCGCATACGTCGATCCCATCGAGACGACATTGGTGACGAGCCAGAGGTAGAGCGCGTTGCGGATCGCCGACTCGACGAAGGTTAGGGCGCCGGGACGGAGGAGGATGAAGAGCGCCTTCGCACTCGGACGTGTCGTCCCGCCTGCATCAGGATTGTCACGTCGGTGCCGCTCAAAGGGAAGAGTGTGCCTCCACAGGAAGTACGCGAGACCGACGAAGGCGGAGGCGAGGTTGCATGCAAGCTGGATCCCTGCCTGCAGATTGACTGTTGGTTGATGTGACCCAACGTGCACCTTGGATATCACTAGCAGGTCCAGGACGATGTTGACGGCGAACTTCATCGAGCTGATGATCAAGGGCACGTCGGGACGGTCCAGTGCTCTCGTGGCCGACGAGACAGCCGTTTCGATAGCGCTGCTCAGCGCGCTGAAGGCTCCGATGCGGACGTAGGTGATGCTTGCGTCGCGGACCTCGGCCGGCACAAAGCCTTTGGCGAATGTTTCCGCGCCGGCCACGAAGGCGATGCTCATGATGAGCCCCAGGACGGACTGGAAAATGACAAGGGTATGCGTCAACTGCAGCCTCTGCGTCAGGGAGCGGGAGGCCTTGTCGCCAATGATCACCCATGCCGCGCGCGGGAGACCTTCGTTGAGGACCTCGGCCACGACACCGATGTAGGTGTACGCGTCCGTGGTAACGACGAGGGAGGAGTCGATGTTGGCGACCCAGAGCTTGGAAAGGGTGCCGTAGAGGGCGGGAAGCACGAACGCGACAAGATTGAAAGCGAGTGCGCCGGCATAAGTACTCCGGCGGTGATTGAGGGCAGCGTCGCCATCCCGTGGGCAAGCCACGGGGCGCACAAACTCTTCAGGGTCACCCTTGGGAAGCATCATGTAGTTGGATAGAGGGTGTGCGATGGCGGAGAGAAAGAAATTTGGAAGTCGGATGGATCGCATCCCATGATACAATCTTGGGCAAGGCCGCTGTATATGATCTGGGCAAATGTGGGCGAAACAACTCTGGCCAGAATTTGAGTGCGCGCGTTTGCCTGCTAGCGCTGCTCATCACGGGTGGCTAATGGAGCTATCGCGGGCTTTGTCGCTAACAATGCGGGGTCTGCAGGCCCCGTCGTTCGTGGTGGGGAAGAGTGATGGGGTGATAAGGCTCCGCTAAAGGGTTGAGTAAGTTAGTGGGATAGTGCTAGAAGCTTGGGCGATCTGGCCTCGCGCTTCCGTATACGTCGGTAACCTAAGGAGCCGCCGTCACTGCCTGTCGGACTTGTCGCGGCCGGGCAGGTGATGGGTTCGTCCGGGACCCAACGGTGGAGGTCGTTATCGGGAGCCTGACAAGCCATCGACCTCCTGCTTGGTACTTCATCAGGCCAGTGGTTGCAGGGAAGTCCGCGTGAGGCCGGGTGATATTTGAACCACTCAGCCGGAAAAACAGACGTCATCGCCAACCGACTTACAAACTAGGGAACGATCTTGTGCCCGCTGGTGTCTGTGCCTAAGCTGGCAGACAATTCCGCCGTGACCGGCGAGCCGCCCGTGCCGTTAACGCGGTGTTCTGCTAGGGCGGCGTGTTTGACATGACCATCCTTCCCCTGGGTACCTTCGACTTGCATGTGAGGCAGCCACTCTAACCGACATGTCGATGGTATAGCAGATTCTAGCCAAGACAACCGTCATTGGGTTGCCCATTGCCTGTCCTGGCTCTGCACGGGAGTGCTGGCCGTCGCCCAGACCTGCAGTCTCGAGAGGGTATCCGCGAATGGCCTTACCGACCCCGCGCGACCTGGCTATGTCTGTCGGCATTGGTCCATGAGGGACGCGCGGGGGGGGGCGGCTAAGATATGTTGGCGTTTGGAAGAACGCGCCCAAAGGCTGCTGCACACCATCATGCCCAAGCAGGAACCAGCTAACAGTAAACGCCAAGGCGCCATCACGACGGGTGGATGTCAAAAGTACACATCTTTGAAGCAAGCCGATAATCTCACAAAACGCCTCGAACGAATATTGATTCCAAGCATTACTCCAGTGTTCGTGCACGACGGTGATCGCCAGCCATGGAGATTCCGTCCAACTTTTGGACCCCGACGTTGAAGGCTGAATTTCATCAAACCATTGCATCCCTGCGACGGCTGACTGAGATCCCATCCGAGCCCAGAGATTACCGTGAGGGACTGGCACCGGGTTCTCACGCTCATGCTCTTTCCATTGAGGATGAGATTCGGACGGCCGACTCCGTTGCGTTCCTTGCTCATCACGAAGAGGGGGGCAAGTTCGTCTCCACGGCGACCCTGCGCGAATATCCTGAAGGCCTTCAGGCCTTCAGGTTGTACTTGCTGGCAACACGACACCATCGTCAACTGTCATTGATGGGCTCAAGCAGCTTACGACCCGCCTAAGCAAGCTTAGTCGAGAAGGTTCGTTACCTAAGATCTCCCACGATTGGGTCCTAATGCGCTCGTAGGCGGTCCAAGGCAGACGGTTGAAGAGCTACTCGACATCGTGCTACGCTTTAGTAGCACCCGCGTTCTTGGCCGGTTGCGCCCACCATGGGTTGAACAGCCTCGCCATTTCAAAACACCGCAGCTTTCATTGCGAGACAGATTGCAGAAATGCATTCTGAAGATTGGGGAACCACTACAGTCCCCTGATAAAATCGCACCACTCCTTGCCAGGCTCAAGGTTTTGATAGACACCCTTGACCTTGTCGAGCATCCCATCAAAGCCGACGCCTTGCGGAACGCCCTAAAGACGATTGTTATAAGCTGCTCGCAAGTCGCCCGCTTAAGCAACACAAACTCGGTCGAGGAGCATTTAAAGTCCATTGGCGTCAAACTACAGCTCGCCGAGAGTCCCGAGATACGCCAGGTCGACAAGTTGGCCAGATACTTTTTCACATGCAGGGACCTAGCCCGAGTGGCAAGGAAGCCCGACTACAGGCGGGTGTTCAGGAACATCGACGTGAGGGCTTTGGATTCGCCCTCAGGCGTCCGTCGTCTAGGGACTGCCCACTACTGCTTTGTGCACGCAGAGATCCAACAGGTTTTCTCCTTGGAACAACATCCACATACGCCGGCGCCGCGAGCAATCGGATGCAGCAAGTCCGCCTGCTATCTGTGCGACCTGTTCATACGCAGGCATGGCCGCTACGTGGTGTCTCATACCCATGGTCGGCTCTACGAGAAATGGACTCTGCCCGATGCTGGGTGGATGACCGCCACACAGATGGACAGGTTTCAGGGTTTGGTCAAAAGCATGACGAAGGACATGCGGGAGGCTGTTGAAGGGCTGAAAAACGGGGGACGAACCATCTACCGATATCCGCTTGAGAGCCGGGCATGTCTGCCTCTGTCGAGCGGAGCTAACTCGAGCCTGGAGGAACGACGCAAGGAAGTTGAGGAGGAAGTGCACCCAACGCGGCACAGCAATGCCGTCAGTCCCTGGCTACGGAGGCGTCACTCGTGGCCTGTTCAAATGCCATCTTCCGTCATGATCATTGAGCTGGATCTGCCATGGAATTGCTACACGCGAGTGGGACAAGGGCCGTTACATGTTCAGATTGACAGGCTTTCTCTCCATATCGACTTTGCGTCGACAGCGACCGGGCTATTTTCAATCTGGTTGCGGCCGGACGGACTCCTTGACGGGAGCAAGATCTTGAAAGTAGTTGATATTCCCACGGACTCGGATCTTTCTGTCCGTAGCTCCCGAGGCTCACGTAAGGTGGTATTTGGCGTCTCCCTCAGTGCCGTGAGGGTTGCTCAGGTTGAGTTTGTTTGGGAGACACCTTCGCATTGACCACGCCTCGAAGGTTAATGGGTGCAGTGCCTCATTCACGTCGTAGCCGCCTACGCCGCGAAGATCCCAGTTGAGCAGTCTCGCAGCGCAATAAGAACTGTGTCCTGCTTCCTAGATCGCCACCAGCCTTTTGCATCATCCCAGCCACAAGACAAGACTACCGCTTTGTTCGGCACCAAAACGCGGGCGACTGGGTCATCTTCGTGAACCGGTCTCTGGCTGCTGCTGACGAGAATCTCTTCTCGCTCTGGAATCTGGAATGTGCGTCGCATCTGGACTACAGGCCACTCATGGGCTGATACGGACCACTCGCGGGGACAGAGCTTGAAGAGCGGTTGGCATGGTGCGAGTGACATGCCACAGCCGAGGACTCGAGTCGGGTACTTTTGTGCGCATGGGCTTGCCAACCAAAAGTGCTTCGCATGCACGGTACATAGGCCTCCGCCGTTCATGTTACTGGTACAGGGCCTGCCGCAGCTGCCAGGTAGTGTGGAGCCAACCCTTTAGACGCCCTTCGCCCACAGCTGCTGCATGATGATTGTGTTGGTAGAGTTCTCTACTGAAGCGAGGGCCACCTGTCGACCGTTCGATTACGCGCCAATGGGAGCTGGCATGCACTCACTAAATCCGCAGCCTTCGGCTCGTCACACAGAAAACTCGAGCGAGTCCTTAAAGTCCCAACCTGTTGAGCCTCCCAGTTTCGTCCTGTTCGGCAAGAGGCCTCAGCAACCGAGGACTCCGCCAATTGCCAATCACAACTGCGGACTTTACGGCCCTCTTCCACGGCGGATTGCGGCACGTCCCGCCCGAGGAGGTGACATGAACCCGACGGCGGCCGATGGCAGCCTGCCAGCTCCCGCAGGCGAACGCTCCAAAAACGGCGAGAATGTCACGGCCAGCGACGACGACCCCAAGCCATGGCAGTTGAAACATGGGAGAGCACTGGTTCTGAGAACGAATGGCGACCTTCAGGAAGCAACGGACCTGCTGCGGGAAGTTGTCCAAGACCTCAAACATAGCTTAGGCTCGGAGAACATCGAGACACTGACTGCCATTCAAAACCTGGCTATCGTGCGTCTGGACCTGGGCGACACCGACGTTGCGGCTACCCTATTCGAGAGCGTGCTGTCCACCGCGGGCCGGGTCTTTGGCGAGGAGCATGCTTTCACAACACTCTCAAAGGCAAACCTTGCCAGCGTGCGCGTCAGGCAAGGAAGACTCGACGAAGCCGAGGACTTGCAGCGGGACGTCCTCCAGAAGATGCAAGAAGCCGTCCGCAAGACACATTCGGACGCCCCGCCCGACACGCATCCCGACATCCTCGAAGCGAAAGCCAGCCTTGCCAACACCTTGCGATACAAGGGGGAAAGCGCCGAGTTTGGTACGTTGCTTGAGGATGTGTACAAGACGACGGCGGGCTCTTTCGATGCAGACGCCCCGGAGACGATCGGCGCTACAAGTGATTACGCCAACTGGCTCCAGGACCGAGGCCGGGTGGATGAAGCGGAATCTCTGTTTAAAAAAGTGTTGAAATGGAATCAGAACAAATTCGGCGAGACGCACTTTTGCACGGCTATGCCGAGGCACAACCTCGCCGCCGCATACCGAAGTAAAGGCAGGCTGGAAGATGCGGAGGCACTGTCCAGGCAGTCGTATGACATTCTCAATCAGTCAGAAGGCAGCCACGGGCTGGAGAAGATCGTCGTGGGCAACCATTGGACCACTATCATCTTCTCCCTAAGCTTAGACAGAAGAGATCGGCAAAGGCTGGAAGAAGCCGTCCGTCTGCAAGAGACTCTGGTAGCGGCAGCTTATTCGACTCTAGGCCACGAGCATCCGCTCACAGAGAATGCGACGACGGAACTCGATCGCATGACGAAGATCCTGCGAAAGGTTACACAATGAAGGCACGAAAGCACGCGCACCGCTAGTCTCTTCGAACGTACGTACATATTATTACGCCCCGGCAAAGCTATACGAGTGCCGTACGTCTGTTCACGTGTCATTTTCAATACTACTTGCCAATGCCGTGATTGATCGTGGGGTCAGTAACAGGCTATCTTGAGAATTGTTGTCAGAGTCTCCGCCGAGCTATTGTCGGCAGTCGAAAGCAGTCATGCTGTCGCTGAGACGAGGGTCCGGGGGGGGGTCGTCGGCTAGTGTGTTGATGTAGGTTGAGTGTGGTTTAGCTGCTGGCTGATCTGTGCGTCCATCCCCTCCGTCCGCATGGCAAACCTGATCGTCTCTTTAACGGCGCTTACGCACGGCGACCCTGCTTCGGATCAGACGCGCTCTTTCCTCCGAGACAGTAAGACAAGCTCCCACTCCGCGATTCCGCCTGTGGACACACTTGAATCCGTCGGGCCGTTCACTGTGTGCAGCGGGACAGGGACTGCTGTACCGTTTCTGCCGCGCGCTGATCTGGTGTACTGTCGTTGCGCTGAAGGGGTTTCCTCCGCGCGCCCTGCAGCTACCGTGACTGTCTCCGATGCCTGGATAGCTATTCAGCGAAGCCTCCTCTAGCCCTTCTTCGTCGGGGACCTGCTCCAACTCGGCCGCTTCTCCTGGGATTGACCTGGTTCCAATGACGACCGCGTCGTTCGGCTTTGGCCGGATCCAGGCTTCGGTTCCCGACGCCGGCCGGCTGCGGGGTCGGCCGTTCCGAGTGGCACCTCGGCTGTTGTTCAAAGGTGGACCTGACCTTAACCGTCACACGGATTCTGGTGGAGCATGTGCCGTTCCGCTAGCCCTGCAGGAGATCGGAATCCCCGGAGCCACCGGAAAATCCAAGGGACAAGCCGCCATGGCAGCGATCTATGTCACTTGCATGCGCGATGTGGGCACGCAGTCGAAAGTTGAGGGACGAGCCAAGTATCTATGTAGGGCTCTGTGTGGTCACAACGAAGTATCAGGACCATGTCGGCGTGCGAATGAAACTCATTAGGTCCACCTTCGTCACCGCATCCAAATACGCTGTGCTCTTTTGCTATTGATCATGTAGTTCGACCTGATACAGAAGGCCATGCAGTAAGTGATGCTTGACATGGGCTATTGAAGAGCCCTCCCAGCGCTCATTCCTTCCCCAAGCGGAAGATTGGATCGTACTCGGCGACTTCTGGCAAACCGACCGTAAGTTCGCGCATGGAACTTATAGCATCCTTGCCGGACGTTCCGGCTGATTTAAAAACCCGCCATCATTGTCGAAGTCAACCAAGCGCCTTCTCAGGTTCGGAAAGTTTACATAGGCCGAACAACTTGGAAGTCGTTGTTCACTCAGTACCACATCGATCTCCCATCGAAATTAGCTCCTTAGTGCTAAAAGACCCCAAGACGCTATTCGTCGCACGTCGTAAGTATGGCCATGTTGGACTACGATGAGTACGTTTCGCTCTCAACGCCCACAACCTTCTCTGACTTTGTGCAGAATTCTGGCTTCCGACTCTTCAACTTTTTCGTGGGCGCCGAGCGTCGGTCCTTCCATCTTCATGGCACGTTAGTTGCTCGGCAATCCAAGGCACTCCGTGACCTCTTGTACGGCAAGATGAAGGAGGCCCAGGAACGCTGCGTACAGTGGTTGGACGTTGACGTACCGACCTCCGTTCGGTTCGGAGAGTTCATATATACGGGCGATTACCACGCTGCGCCGTACACGAGCCGCAAAGTGTCAGACCCAGTCGTCAGCGATATCTTACCTGTGGAACCGGTTGCCGGGTTCGCCCGGAGTCCTCGTTTTACTAAAGGCAAAAAGGTCGCGACGTGGAATCCTAAGCCATCAGCTTATCAGCGTCCTGCAACCGGATCGCTCTGGAGCGAGTTCAGCCGGCTTTATGCAGACGTTAGTGCGGCCGACGTGCGCGAGAACGGGCCGATCGACGATTACACCGACGTATTTCTCGGTCACGCTCAGGTCTATGTGTTCGCGGACTGCTACGGGATCGCTACCCTGCGGGCTCTGTCGCTTGGAAAGCTGCGAAAAACATTGGAGATTTTCACTCTATATCAGGCAGGTGTTCAGGATGTCATCAGGCTGATTCGATACTGTTATCAAAACACCGCGGACAAAGTGAATGAAGAAGACGAACTGAGGACACTTGTGAACATGTACACGGCCTGCAAGGTAGAGACGCTGTGGGAAGACGGAGAGTTCGCTGGCTTGGTCGAGACGAACGGCGAATACGCGAAAGGCTTGGTCAATTTCACTGTGCGACGCGTGAGCTGAAGATGTGCTCAGAAAGTCCTGTCATAGTGAATCAGCCATCGCATCATCAATTAGCAAGATCTGATGAGGAATCAATCAAAGACCCAGTTCGATGAGGCGAGGTCGGCGGCAGTATAGGCCAAGCTACGAAGGCGGAGGATATGAAGACTAACTGATGGCGGCCGTAGTCTCACACGATCGTCAGGCAAAACGTGCTGCAAGGACCACCTTGGGGCCCCTAGTCCATGTACTGCGCTATCAGGCCCAAGTTTTGGCCCCTTGCGCTGGTATCTGTGGCTCAAGCACACCAGATGCGGTATATCGATCGCGG
This sequence comes from Colletotrichum sp. SAR11_59, assembly GCA_025328345.1. Taxonomy (NCBI): domain Eukaryota; kingdom Fungi; phylum Ascomycota; class Sordariomycetes; order Glomerellales; family Glomerellaceae; genus Colletotrichum; species Colletotrichum sp. SAR11_59. The sequence continues at coordinate 133,999 of JAKMXC010000020.1, forward strand.
GCGAAAGACCGGTCATTTAGCAGTGTGAACAATGCTCGTCTTGTCGTGCCTAGGCGCAGACCAGCCGAAGGCTGCTACCATTACTTCGGTCGGGGGACGACAAGCGTTTGCCAGCCCATGAGCCTTGCGCCATCAGCTCCCGGCGCTGTTAATCAACACAATGGCGACACGCATGCGGCGGTGTGTCAGCGGCACGTCTGGGGACTGGGCCTTGTCGAGTTCACGCTTAGAGCCGTTACCGGCGGCGGCTGGTTTCCCTCTCCAAGTGGGCCGGTAAGGCTGCCGAGAGAACACTAGGCGTATTGGCGCCTGGCTTCTTTTGGATGAAGAAACAGATGCAAAACGCAGAGCGGCGAGGATGTTAGCGCCCTTCGCGTTGCCTTCGAAGCAGGCTACCTAGGTATCGTACAGCTTCTTCTCGATAAAGGAGCACTTGTCAAGAAACTTGGAGGCTATCACGGTGCCGCTCTACAGGCTGCAGCTTTCAAAGGCCAGCCCTCAGGCGCAGAAGATCTTTCATTCATTAGGATTAGCGCCTTCGACTAAACTTGCCAGAAGCGATGAGGGCGGGGAAACAGGCGCGGGGTCAAGGCGGGTAAGCGTTGCAATCACCCGTCAGCCAAGCTCTCGCACAGCCTAAACCTGCGCATTGAGCAGTTGGCTACCACTCGGCTATCGTCGACCCCTGAAAGCACACGATAAACTCCCAGCGTCGACGTACATCATCACGTGAGTGTCGACCAAGCCATGCTTGGAAAATTCGGTGTTTCTGACTGATTACTCCTGCTTTTTCCCCCACTTGCAACCGAATTGGCACCGACGCAGCCAAGACTGTATTTCGCACAGAAGATTCGGCACGCAAGATGTAGATCGATAGAAAGGTACCGGCCTTGGATGATGATGCGGCACTTTGTTCCAAATGCACGATCGAAGCTTTGGGCTTCCCGGAGACGCTGATGGTCAAAGACAAAGTCCAAGGCGATGGCAATGCTCTCAAGGTGGCATGTGCTGAAGGGTTCTGCTGTGTTGCTTGGAGCCTAATTCTGGATGGCGCAGACGTCAACGATGAAGTTGGATGGTATGGCAACGCCTTGCAAGCTGCATGTGCCGAAGGTCATGAAAGCATCGCTCGAATGTTGCTAGACAACGGTGCCAACGTCAACGCGACCGGCGGACACTACAACACTGCACTTCAAGCAGCATGTGCCGAAGAATATCAAAAGTTGGCATGCAAAGTCCTTGAACAAGGAGCTGAAATCAACGCAACTGGTGGGCATTATGGAAGCGCCCTTCAAGCCGCTTCTCTCACTGGGTGGCGGGAAATCGTACAACTTCTGCTGGACAGGGGTGCCAATCCGAATGCGGGAGGCGGTTCCTACGGCAGTCCCCTCGCAGCTGCATCATTTGGAGGAGACGTAGAGAGCTTCTTCGCGGCGACGTCGGTCTTGTGGACGGCTGTTATAGAGCCTTTTCGGAAAAGAATGGGATTATAAGAGGAACGGAAGCATTCTACATGCTTTTCATTGCGATTCGTCGTTGTTTGGATCAGATTTTGGCGTAATGACAAGGCCATGACAGGCGCGCAGGCAGCTCAGAAGGCAAGGGCTTCGTTGGCAATGCGTTGAACTAAGCTATATCAACGCATGGACCAACCAGCCAGACCATCTCGTCGTGGATAACTCGGCGTCTCCAACGACATGGCTTGATTGACAACCCTGCTTTGCACTCGTTACGCTCACCGCCTAGGTGTTGTGGCGGTGCAGTCCACCAGACGCGCAAATCATCAGCTTGTCCCCAGCGCGATACGCCCAGCCGGCCGGCAGGGATAGCATGGTAAGCCACCCGCCCGCTGGACCGCTGCGCTGCACTTGCGGGCGCTAAGGAAGCCCTGTCCCGGCCTCAGTAACGGTCACTAGCCGCCAGATGCTGGCACGTCATGGTTGGGCCCTTCCTTGCCGCCGCGGGTTACGGCGCCCAAGGCCCGGTGTCCCCACCACACCGGGCTCTTCTCTCTCAAAAGGGCACCGGATGCGACAGCCCGCCGGCCGCCGCGTGCTGCTTCGTTCCTTTGGCAAAAGCGCGCTGGGCGCAGCCTCCATTTACCTTAGTTCAGGCGGCTGGCTCCCACCATCGGACGGAGGCAGGGCTGTTTCATTGGCGGTCACGCTGGAGATTGCGCGACGCCATGGCCAGTCAGGGTCTCCCTACAAGGGGGCTCCCGGCGCGGGGCACAATACCCCTGACGATTTAACAGAGTCATGCAGAAGAATTGGTTGAACGCGGGAAGACCGTCCCAAACGCCAGACGTGATGGAGGCGGAGCGATCGAGGCACGGCGCAAGCATGCACCTCACACGGTTGGGATTCACGGTAGTGCCCCACAGGACGTGTCCAGCACAAGATACATCGGAGGAGGTACGGTGAAGTATCTCGACACGTCCGGCCGGTCCATGGTCTTTCCACCCCCTTCTCACAGGTCTTCTCGGCCGCAGCTCCGCCTGTGAGCTCGCTTCTGCAAGTCATCCGAAGTAGGATCGCCAAGTTTGGCGACAACGGGGGCGGCGGGGGAGAAGACCTGGGGCAAAATCCAACCGTTCTACTGAAGCATATTCCATGTGCTATATGGCAGCGCGAGCCGGAATTCGATTGCTACGAGGAATGTACTATCAGGTGGAATGGTCCTGCTACGGACGGTGATGCTGAACACCTGTTCCAGTTCCAAGATTGAAGCGCTGATGTGGGCTAGGTCGCACACGCGGCTGAGTCTTGGACACGCTCCCCCACCCCATCTCCTGCCAAAAGTCAGGTATGATTCATCTAGGCAGCGTTCCTATAGAACATGGCAAGCCGCTGTCGTAAGCGTGAGATATTCTCACCCGAGAGCCTTCGGTCTCGATCTGATGAGACCTGCGCTTTAGGCCCGAAGTCGAAGAACGCAAATGCCGCTTCAGTGATGGCAACGCCATCTGTGGATGCGATCAGAAGCTGACCTTCTTCGACAGTCCACGTCTCTGGTTCTGGTAGAGGTGGTGCTCCGACGAGTATCGACAATCTGCAGATGGCCTCGTGAGAGACCTTGTTCTGCCCGACGAATTCCTTCCACGTGGCAGGAAAGTCCTTGCCGGCGCCCTCCCAGTTCCACGAGCTCCCACCGACGTGACAGACGACTGCAATCTGCGCGTCGATCTCAGCCAGCCGCCTGGTGCGCTGTCCGCTGTCTGTACGGGAAATGTTGACGTTTAGTGCCCATGTGTTGCGCCTGATCGGCGCGTTTCCCACACAGAACTGCCATTGTCCGCGTGCGCTGGTGGGTAGCAAACAAATTGCGCCGCAATGTTGCCAGATCCAGTGCTGGCACGTGGTGCTCCGCGGCATAATCACGAGCAATGGTGAAAGATGCTGCGCAGCGTGGGGGGAGCTACCTTTGGGCTCTTCATGGTCCGCGAGCAATTCCGGAACCTGGTTGAAATTATCGTTCTGAGCAGCTTTATTGTGAGCCATCGTTTTGGTCTTCGTTGACGTAGATCGAAAGGCAAAGTACGTGACGCATGTTGGGCGATCCCTATATCTGAGCAAGGACCAACTTCCTGGACGTATAAGCGATTCCACAGGCAGACTTCGTCGGATGAGTTGTGCGACAGTGACAGCTGTCGAATTGGCTGCGACGGAGAGTACATGCAGATAGGCCCGTGCGAGGCGCGGAAGGCAGCTAGGGTGCCAGCTGCGAAGCGCTGATGGGCCACCTTGGGCACCTGCAGGAAACCACAGACCGGCCGAGAGATTGGAGATACTTCGCGGCATTTTCATTCGATGTGCTGGCCACGTAGCGTGGGGCACAGAGAAGCGTGGGTCGAAAGAGTTACCTGCATGCGCCGTGCCCTGAGCGACGCGCCGAACAGCTGGGTACGTGGTACACCACTTAAGGTGGTGGGCGGACGGCCATCGCGGGCGCGTAGGGCACCCTTCACCTCGCTGAACATTGGCACGGACTACCCGCGCTAGCGCGACCCAGCCGTCCAACCCCGCCATGTCGCCGGGGGCAGCTTGGGTGGCCCTCTAGACCTCCGCGTGAGGGCGAGGGACGAAGCGGCAGGGACCTTCCGGCTACTGCACCCGTTGGCTCCTCGATCTGTTGATCTGAACAGGTTGCACATTCATTCCATCTCGACTGTTTAACTCACGAAATTCCACATGCTTTCCGCCGCGGATCGAACGGGTTTCTAAGGTGGATGGATCCCTTCTCAGCCTATGACTGGAGTGCGAGGCCTGTCGGCGTCAAATTTGTCACGCGGCGCGAGGTAGTCGCACAACTGGGTTTATGGGAGCGGATGGCAGTCAGTAACGGCGGCCCGTTCCATCGCTCGTTCGGGAACATGGTTGCAGCAGGAGTAGGATTGCCCATGGCGAAATATACGAGGCGCGTGCATATGTTGAACAGCAGAGCGGCAGCACACAAATAACTACATCATTTGTGATTCCAGGGTCGAGCGATCCACCACAAGCTGACCGTATGGACTTTGCTGGAGTGTCGGGGGAAGCCTATTTGCGCTGCATTGAAACGTGATGCCTCGAGCACGCCACCATGCAGGCACCTTGATCCCTACATACACGGACCTTCAATGTTTGGATTAGTACTGAATTCGGCGTCCAAGTAGGCCGCATTTCGTGAATGGCTATATTCGTAAACTCAATACGGAAAAATCTTCCCTTTGCTCAACGCAGCAGATAGACAGAGCTGGACCTATAACTCATGACCCGGGCAACCCGGCAAAAGGCCGCGAATCAAGAATTTCATCGTCAAGTGCGCCAGCTCTTCAAGATGTCACCTCATCATACTCTCTCACTTGTCATCCGATGTACATAGTGGTTATTGGCAGAGGCTAATAGTCACGCCCAAGCAGTCAGCCCATCAGCATCGCACTCTGCTTGCTTCAAGCGTTGTAAATATAACCGTTGAGCTACCCAAAAACTCTAGACTGTTGTTCTTGCCCTTCCGACTTCTCGCGATATCTCAGCTCGCGATATCTCAGCTCAAGCCGACTCCGGCGGCCACGCCCGAGACAGTCCTATCAAACACTCCACACAAGACCCAGCCAGCATATGGTTCTGCTCCACGATCGCTCCGAGAGTGTGCCTTAGACGCCGAGGGGGTTGAGGTTTCTCGGTCAAGTAGATTCGACTGACCGTATCGCGCCTTTTTGCGACGTTAATGGGCACCATCTTAATATGGGGTTGCACCGTACATGAAAAAAAGGGGAAACAGCTTTCGCCCCAGGATCGCTGATCAGGATCGCTGATTGAAGGAGCAAAAACCAGATGTGGTTCAGCTAAAATCCAGAGGTCCGAGGACTCGATGGTCCAGAATCCGTCCCATATGTGTCTTGTCAATTGATTCACAGTTTCGTCTTATCTGCGTCATGAGAACCTTCATGAACTGCATCAATGCTTCGGTGCTCAAATCAGGAGCACGAGAAATGCTTTGATCACTTGAAGTGGGTTCAGGAGGTAACCCGAGGAATTTCTGAATGCTGCGGTATTCCTCCATAGACTTCAAGTAGAGCTGACCAGAGAATAGGTTCAGTTCTGTGCGCAGGGACAGCGCCGGTGTCGGAGAGAATACAGCGCGATGTGGAATTGTGTACAGACTGAGATCATCCAGTGGCCTAAATCCCATGTTGGGTCGCGGGGAGTACAGGTGCAGAGAGATGAAGTTCGATCTCTTGATGTCATGGAAAAGTTCTTGGGCTTCGAATGGGCTGACGATAATCGCGATGTCGACAATGCCATTTGAGGAATGACGGGTCAGAATCCATTGAACAGATCTCTGGAATAGGTCTGATGTGTAGCCTCTGCGTGTAGATTTAATAGTATGGACAAAATCCGACGACGCCAAAAGGCTCGTAGACAATCGGTCAGCGTCAAAATGTCGCGCCGCAGTGGTATCTGACAGCGCCTGGAAGGCCGAGGTGAAGGATTTGGAGTCTTTCGGGAGAACGCCGTGGCTAACAAATCGCCGTATATCTGGATGAAGAAAGTGCTCTGCGGGCTCCTCCGATGGCGGCCTTTGGATCTCTCTTTCCTGCTCGATTTCAGGTGAAAGCTCACGCTCCTGCTCTTCCCGGAAAGTGGCCGAATCCTCTTCGAGACCGTCAAACTCAAGGAGTCGCTCGATAATGGCATCGGGACCTTCTATGGACGACAGGCTGGAAGTCTCTCCGGTTCTGGGATTCTTGGGCGGTTTCGGCCTGTATCTTTGCTCCAAAGTTTGAGCCTCCTCCTCAAGAAACCTCCTTGCAAGGTTGGTGTCTAGGTCGGTTGAGCCTCCAATCCTAGCTTCTTTCCATATGATCCGGTGATCACGATGTCGTCGTCCCTGGTTCGCCCAGAGCCAGATACCGCGACGAACTTCAGCGTAGGTTTCGGAGATCGCCCATTCGAGAATATCCGACACAGCAATTGTACGTCCACAATTCCCTTGGCGGGAGACGATCTTCTGCTGGATCTCATCTGGAATGCAAAAGGTGACAGACTGCCCCTTACCCAGCTTACGCATTCTCATGCACGCTACGTGGGATCGTCAGCAGTGCCATGAAGCATTAGTTCCGGACGACTCACCCTGAACCAATCTATCCTTTGTCAGACTCGCACCGAGAGTCACCGCTGCTCGATAATCTGCTGGTAGCTTCAGGTCTGTTCCTCTAGTATGGGCTTCGTCAAGGAACACAAGACAGACGTCAACCTGGCCAGCGAATGGTGATGTCTGGAAACTCTCCACCCTTCCGCGTCTGTCCACCACACAGAGCCGATCGTCATCGTCGCAAAAGATGACCGCTTGTGTGTGCTCTGAATCCTCCGTCATCTCCAGCCACCTCTTGGCGACCCCCAAATTATCGAGCTCGAGAATCTGAGCACCTACGTCCAATATGACCCTTGTAGGTGGTTGTAAGTGCGTCACCATATCTAGTAGGACCTCTGCATCGGACCGACCAGGCATCTTTTGCTTCGGCATCAGTGTCACCAGTGTGCCATCCTGTAGAAGGTACTCGAGAACTTGGGCGTTGGTGTGTTGTTGTTCTTCGTCATCCAGTTGAGAGATGGTAAGCGGGAGAAAAGCGCGTGCATCGTTGGTTCCGCTGAACCCTGTCGTCGGCTGAGACTTCTCCTCGCCGATGTCCCAACCTGATGCCGATAGTTTGTGTGGAAATTCCTTGAGCTCCTTTGGGAAAATAACGTGAGTCAGAAAATAGTCAATGGCACCTTTCGCATACCGAAAGCACGGGAACACTTGCTCGGTACACTGTTCGCGATCATCCAGGTTAATTCCCGATAGTTGACCGAAGGCATGGGGAAGATGATCGCTGTCTGCTACCCAGACCTGATATTCCATGTCGGCCTGATCGGACCTCAGGAGATGACTGAAAGCAGTGAGAAGATCTTCGTCCGTCATCCCGCCATAGTAGTAACTCAACGACGTGAGCATCATGATGATCTCTGGATGGCTGAATTCGGACCGAGCGCTGGGACTATCTTTGGCGCGATAGGGCACTGCCAGTTGAGTTATTGGGTTCCTGGTGGGGTCCAGACCGTGGTCAACTTTCCATCGCTTCTGGCAGAACACGAACGCCAGAATCTGTGAAGCTAGTAGACCGCGGAACAGGAGAAGTGTGTTCCTGGTCAAGGGAGACCAGAGGCTGGACTTCTCGACCGCTTCGATCTCCGCCTGCGACAGGCTGGATTTAGTAATGTACTCCAAAACGGCACTCTGGACCTTTCTCGGTTGAGTTGCCATAGGAAGCCCAGGAGAGCCTTCCTGGCTTAGCTGCCGGGAAACGAGGTTGGCCAACTTGTCTTTTGCGTCATCTCTTAGGATTCGCAGTCTGGGGAAGCATCCCGGCCGTCCTGGAGATAAATCGACTGAGTCAGGATAGCTCTTCTCTACCTCCGCAATAGCCCCACGAACGATGCCCAACACGTGATGTATACAGATCCATCGATCTGGACTGTGCTCGATTGATTGTTGGGTGCCCACTGTGTAGACAAGCTCGAACTTTACACTGAAGTTCTCATCACTTTCGTCGACGATGTCGCGTGCTTTTCGGTCCATGAAGTCCTTCAGCCGGAGAAGAGGACGACTTACGTCCATCTTGCCATTGATGGCAGTCTCCACACCCATTAGCTGGAACGATAGAGTATGCTCAGGCTGAACGAGCAAGATGCCTCCTGATGTCATACACTCGATGCAGAATAGAGCCAGCGCTTCAGCTTCTGCAGGCCCGACCCTTGTGGCCCGAGAAAATGGTAGATGGTACAACCGACGGTTGACTAGTCCACCAAGCTGGGACTCCAGCATCTGCTGCGTTTGCTTCGACTGCGGCTTGGAGACAAAGATCCGCACAATCCTCGAGCCATCTGCGAGGGCCGCTGCGACGATGGGAAGTATGACCGAGGACTTCCCTTCGCCCATGAGCAGCTGCATGGTAGTATTTTTGCCAGAGGGAGGATCTCGCATGCTCTTGGCAACACTTTCTTGGACCTCGCGCACCATCAAGCCACTGTCAATCTCGAGAAGGAGCGTATCAGGATAATCCAGTGGTTTCCAATTGGCATGTCCTGGGTTACGCAGTTCGCTCTCAAGGGCGGGAGGATCATCCATGAAAGCAACCATTCTCTCTGCTCGTTGAAGTTGTGTCATACCTACGCCATAGTCCGCAATGCGCTCTCTCCACTCGGTCGGGGTATTTTTGACGTGGTCTTTGTTGAGTCTCTGCAGGATCACCATCGGTGAAGTACGAGGTCTGCAGTAAAGATCGAAAACCTCGATCGCCGTCGACGGTTGTTCGCCCTCGAGGTCCAGAAGTGCTTTGACAATCGCGTCGTACTGACGATCAACTTCTTCCTTCCACTGTCGAAGGTGGGCCATGAGAACCTCTTTCTTCAGAGGTGCTGAACCAGGAGCATTGCTGCTGGTAATGCCCTTTCGTTGCAGTGCTCGGAAGCTTGCATCGAGCTCGTCAACGTAACGCTGTTCATAGGTGCCCTGGGCTCTCGCCCGTAACACACTTAGCAACTCTGGCATACGATAATCATACTTCCGCAATTCCGGCAAGTTCTCTTGACACAGAAGTTGGAGGCCGCGAGCTGGAGGAGGTGGCTTGGCACGCCGAAAAATATCATTACCGCTTATAAAGCGACGTGCAACCGAAAGACTCCAGGTCGGGGTTGTCAACAAAGGGCAGGGGAACTGCGGCGAACGAATTGCGGAGGGCATGTTGGAGGCAACGGTATTGACATATCTCTCGAACAGCAAGTTATCGTACCACGTCCTGAAATGCAGCTTGATGGCCGGAAGAACGTGGTTGACCCTTATGTAAGTTCGCCAAAGGTTCTGGTTCTGGTGGGCCAACGGAATTTCGGGCACTTTGCATGGCCATTGGGATCGCAGGCAAGATACCAGAGTGTTCAATGCCATTTGACGCTTTGACTTGAATTGATTCGATCGCCGTTGGTCATGGGCACTTGAGGATTCGTATGAATTCCTGGCTAGGTTGGCCTCTGGGCTATTGTTGTATGGAACAGCGCACGACAGGATGGCCTTCTGCAACACTGCGGAGTCGACTTCGGCGCCTTTTGAGAGTTGGAAATTACTGCCAGCGGGGGGCGACAATCGCATTGCTTGCGGAGAGGTACGGAAGGACGCGAGTGTCTGAAGAACTCCTATGTTCGCGCTTGTTGCGAAGGCTAGTGTCGCCAGCCATATCATCAACTTAAACTTGCAAACTCCTGGTATGACATCTCGGTGAAGATCGATCCAGTTCTTGGCGATGAATCCTGTTGATTCCAGCAGCAGACCAGAGTCGTAGGCAATCTTGGCGATGACAGATGTGCCACTCCGGTAGGAAACCTCCGAGGTCTGCATCAAATAGTGCCGGAGATGGCTTCCAAAGCTCGGCGGGAGAGATTGGAACAGCGCAGGTTGGTTGGAAAAGACCATGCGCGCTACAGAGTGAGACTTTGAGCTCGAGGAGGTGACAGATCGATCTCGGGGTTCATAGTCTTTGTCTTGCGTTGTGCAATGTCGTTCCGCCCCAAAGCCAGAGATCCGAAACGTGGATGATCGAATATTGTCCCTGTCAAGAAGATGTGCGTCGGCGTGGTCCAAGGCTGGAGGTTTGACATATCGGTCCGGGTATAAGAAGTCTAATCTGGATGCGTGATCGAAGATTGAGCGCACACGGTCAAGGAAGAGGCCGTGCTGTGACAGGAAACTCAGCCCTTGATCCCAGTGTACGGTCTGCATGACACGCTCATGGGTGGGATAGTAGGACCTCCCGGGCGTCAACCTGGCAATGAAAGAGAGAAGCTGCACATTCTCGTAGCTTAGACAGTCAAATGATTTCGCAGAAGCCGAGCCGAGAATGGTTAAAGCTTCCTCAGTCCCAGTTTTCCCCGTGAGCGGATCCGGCAGACAGAACGAAGTCAGAGCATGGAGATAGGCGAGAAAAAGCTTGCTCTGCAGGCTCCCGTTGCTCACTAATCGGCCAAGCTTCTCATCAACGTCATAGGTGTGTACTTTGCGGTAGGAGTCTTTTGCGATGTGAACTTGAACATGGTCTGCCGTAGCAACATGAGATACATTTCCGTCCATGACCAATACCCTGCGGCGCGGGGTGAGACAGGTGTCGAGAGATTGTTCGGTGCGCAAGACCAGCTTATCATGGATCCCTATCAAAGACCCGATTGACTGTTGAGAGTCGATCACCATGCCACGGTATTGCTTCGATACCATGGCTGATGTCCCTGGTTCCAGCGTGAACTCCAGACCGGTACGGGGAAGATCAATGAAGATGGCATTCGAGTTGCGTTGTATGACATGAATCCAGTCCCTGTCCTCAAGTGGCTCGAGTATACTGGCTAAAAGCAGAGACGATTCTTTGTTAATGCCAATTAGGACGTCCTCGCCTCGGTGAAGGGACCATTCACGGCCGTTCTGAGTGCGCCTCAGCTTCCAGTTTGACGTCGCATGGTGCCACGGAGTGCGGCTGTCGCAGAACTCGACACAATCCTCATCATGATTGTACCAGTGAACGTGTTTCTCTAAGAACGAATGTGGGAAACTCCATCGAAGGTGACGAGATGGAACTAGATCATATTTCGTTTGATTTTGACTCGCGTGCACCAGAAGATCCAGCGTCGATGCAGCAGACGTCCGTGAGCCCCCAAGAGACACGTGAACCTTGTGCCCAGCGTAGAATGCTGTACAGGAGTACTGCATTCCGGGAATGGAACTGGGCATGATATCAAGGGACAGTCGGCCAAAAAGTGTTTGATACGCCGGATGCTGTAGGTACTCCGCCGGAAGATGGTCCAAAGGCACCCCGTCGACAAGGAACTCGCCAGTGACCAGGCTGAAATGAATAGCTTGAGAGTTCGGAGAAACGGTGGTGCTCGTGAGCCAGTGGTCATGGTCGTCTGAGAGTACAGCCCAGAGACCACTTGAGCGATATGCTGGCCACAAAGCGAGAATTGCATGGTCGAGAGCAGCGCCAACGTTGTCCGCCGTCGCCAGGTACCGATAGCAATGATGTAAGGTTCGTTGCCAACGAGCGTGAAGACGTCCTATCGGGCCATCAAGGGAACTGAGTAGCGACTCCGAATACTCCTGTATGTAGATAGCACATTGAAAGTACAAGCAGGCTTCTTCCATTTGCGACAAAGCGCTTTGCTGGTGGTTGGCGTCCGTGTTGAAGGTGTCGGAGGAAATTAGAAACGCCCCCAAAGCCCTGCGTTGGAGAGAGATCTTCTCGTCGTCATCAAGGCAGTTATGAGCTTTCTCCCTGAGAGCCAAAGCCCACTGAAAGGTAATCTTCCTGGCTTTTCGCAAGTAGTCAAGACACTGAGTTTCAATTGCGACAGATCGAGTGAGTGTGAGCAGCCGGCAAGCTAGTGAAATCAGGGTGGCGAGTGCTGCCGATGACTGCCAATTCTGTTCGAAGCGTTGTGTTGCGTCGGTGATGCCTTCGAGAAGCTTGCTGGCAAATTGCTCATCCTCGCAGATATCGTGCGCGGCCCTTGCAACATGTCCACTACCCGGACCGGCTTGGTAAATGCACTGCCAAATCGTCAACGTGACTTCCCACTTCTTGAAATCTACCATCGGCGAGAACAGCTGAACAAGGATGTTTTGGTACTGAATATTGACACCTAATGGGATAGACGCCACAGCTTTGTACTCCTCTACGGTCATCTCTTTGGGACAGGCACTCTGGGTGGCGATGACCAAGTTCGGCGGAGGACCGCACGGTTCAGCCGCGGGTCGGAAGATAAATTTCTGCAGAGACGCTGAACAGTGTGGCAATCTGTATGTACAGCTGTGTGGAATTTTGTCCGTCACCGAGAGGTCTTGGATGAAGCAAGATCTCCTCTCGTCATGGTACATGAATTGTAGCCCATTGTTGAGAAGCACGTTTGCTTCAGTGGCCGAAGCCACAACGACTGGGTTTCGGTGGACGACAACATTGGGCTTCGTTTCTGATAGGAGCTGGACATTTTGCGACACAACTCTCGCTTGATGGTATGGCCGGAGTGCATCGTATTTGCGCAGTGAGTGCTGAGACTGCGGCCGTCGGAGGTTGGCATGTTGTACCTTGAGAACGTCGAGAAGGACATAAAAACTAGCTTCTCGCCAGTACCCAAATGTTTGCGGGAGTTCAAGTTCGAAGACAACCGACTTCTTTTGGAGGTCCTGCCTTGGAAGCGGCCATTCGTGAACATAAATTCGAAGACTTTGGGCCTCTTTCTGGTATCCGCACCTAGTGCAGCATCCGCTATGCTCCTGGTAATAGATGCCACTGTAATGGTCCAAATTGTCGACGTAGGTACATTCGCTTTCGCCGTACTTCTTCATGAGAGCTTTGTATCTGTCCTGCACGCGCTTTAGTTCGCAGCGTTTGGCTTCTCGTTGCTCGGTTGCGTCGGCTTCAATGAGAAGCAAGAGCTTTTGATGCCGAGTGGACTGTTGAAAGTATCGCAGGGAGAAACTGTCGGATGCACCAAAAGATTTGTAAATGTGGAAAGCTGACAACCGGGAATTGGACCTGCTGGAGCGATCGACCAGATACCGCTCGATTTCAAATATTCTTTGCATCTGTCTTCTCGACGGCAGCAAGAAGTTCTGGAACAAGCCTCGAGGAATTCCAGGGTCGTAATCAGCCAGCAGGGGATGTGCGGTTACTGCTGCTTTGTCGCACGCCACCCAAAGTTCCAGTATGGTAAGCAACATGATGGACGTCGTCTCCGGGTTTCCACAGTACATGCTGCTTGCTGCGTTGTGATAATTCTCGATAAGATGCCGTAGCTGGAGGCAGGTGTTGAGATAGTCTTCGGCTAGCTGTGAAGACATCCAATGCTCGAGGTGCATTCCTACCCAAGTCTCAAAAGCCACGAGGGTCAGTGGCAGATGATCCGTATCAGACGGATCAATGGACCTCGGTAATGATTGACCTTCATACTTGGTCAGCCTCCATGACGGAACGAAGACACGGCTATTATCCACGACCTGACGCCTTCTGATGGAATCAAGGAAGCCATCGAGACCGGGAAGAGCGATGACAATGTCCTGCGAAAAGTCGACAGTCTCGAGGCGAGAAAAGTGAGCTGTCAGATCGATTGACGTCTTGTTCCGAATTACCGCCCATCGCTCCCGGAGAAAGCTATTTGCGTAACGCATCTGATTGTGGACATAGTCAAGGGCACTGCCGTGAGTATCCCGTCCAATTTTGAGAAGCCTCCTGGAACACTTGGCCGTCATTGAGTACAGTATATCGGAGTCCAGCCCATCATCCAGGGCTTTCTGAAGAACATCGGCCATGAGGAAAACCATGAACAGCTTGTAGGTTTTGACACCGTACTGGGGGGACCCAGCCAAACGGATGAACGACAACTGGAGGGCTACACGGATGAGCACCCACATTGGCGACCTGCGCCAGGGAAGACAGGCCTGCTGCCACAAGACTTCTTCTCGAGTGTTCTTGCAGATTCTGTCGGACGCTGTAGGCTGACCGACAGCTAGGAGAAATGCGTGCAGTAGCTCTGTGACCATTTTTGGATGAGTCGTATCGCGATTCTCGTCCTGGAGTTGCCCGGCCTTCTTGGCTTTGGGCTTGGTCTCGGCGGAGGGCTGTGTACTCATTTTACTCAATGTGGCTGCCAGGGTGGTGATGAACCCGTCCTCCCGAGCATTCTCGAGACTGATAGAGACAGCAGTCCCGGGGAAAGTACGGCGCAAACGTCCGGCGGTCGTGGTGACATCTTCATTGCAGGCCGACAGTTCGAAGGCTTCCACCCTGAGTGTTGAATCAACTCGGCTGATCAGGACGCCCGCGTTCTGCTCTCTGATGTGAAGACCGACTGAGCCAGCTGTAATGAAGTTACTACTGAGTGCGATCCAAGGATGAGCAGGGAAGAATGCTTACGCGAATCCAATACGTGGCGCAGAATCTCAGCAAGTTTTGCTTCATCAACGGCTGTTCTTCCGCCCAAAGACTTATGAGCGGTGAGCATGTTATGCACCATTTCCGTGACCAAGGCGACAGGTTCCTGCTGAGATTCTGTGACGTGGCTTCCAAATTTGCCCAGAGCGTTATAAACGCACCGCAAAAGGGCAATGTCGTTGTCATGAGCGGAGTCATCGGACTGTGGGAGTTGAGAGGGAAGGAAAATGTGACGAGCGAGGTAAAGAGAAGCATCCTGGGCGTTGCGGGCGGCCATCTTGAGGTGGAGGCTGGTCAGAACTTGCTGTGTGGCAGACAATAGTAACGGGTTTGAGAATGCGTGACTGACGAGAACATTAGCTAGAGGCACATTAGCTGGAAGAGGGCTCAGCGCACCAGTGGCTGAGTGTGACTTGAGCAATAAAGACGATATCGTGGTTTTCTTCTTTTTCTTTTTCTTCGTTAGAGAACTTGACTTGAGAGTATTTCTTCAACTTTCCAAATGGATGTTGACGGTGCTGGTTTGAGGTTGGCAGGAAAATAGGCGACCAAAGTCATTGACATGTGTGCAGAGACCGTATCAGTATATATGAGCTGAAGACGTGTTGAGAAGCGTCAACGGAGGCAGCCACAGGTAATGGTTTCCCGCGAAACCGTAGAGTGCTGCGGGAGGCCTTCATGCGGGTGCAATCCAAGAAAGTGTTGGGAGTACCTACCTCATCAAAGCCAGTGAAAAGTATATCCAGCGAGGCTTCAACCCAACGGAGTTTAAGCCTCTACAATCAGGCAACGTTAGTGTTTGCCATTGCCTTATCTTGCGCGCTCTGCTCCGGCACGTATGATCTTGAGGCATCACTACTTGGGTCGTTCCCGTTTGAAGCTCACTAACTAGGTTCTCAGTCAGCTCCAAATCACATGTGTATGGAAATTCTCGTTCTGAAATGACACGCACAGCACAGGCCGAATCACCGGGTCTTTGATGTCTCTCTATGCGATGCCTTCCGTATCTGGCTCTTCGTAGTGCTTAGAGCCGAGGCTTTTCAAATATCAAGCTATGAGTGGGCTGAGGAAACCGAACTCTCGTTAAATAGTTGGAAAAAGACCAGACTTGGTGCATGATATCGAAATCAGTGGTGCGCCGAAATCATCGAAGTTACGTGATCTCAGCCGGGAAGGGGGACCGAGGAACATCTCACTTACGGTAACGAGCCCATCTCTGCGTCTCGCTGCCCAATCCTCGTGCCCTGCCTTTCTCTGTGCATAATGTCCAACTTCATATGTAAAACGTTGTTGCACAGCATGCGCGTAACTGGTGCGTGGCTGTTCCGGGCGATCTCCTTGACCGACCGGGGTTCCGCGCCGCATCGGTGGGCCGTTCGGAAGCCGTCCACGTGTCTCGAGTCTACGGCAGCGGCCTCGGACCGCCACTAGCTGTGCCGTCCACGGTCTTTCTTCTTCTCTGTTGGTGACAGAGGTCGCAAAGCACCGAGTCTGCAATCCCATATACCGCCAGCGTACCGTCGTGGATGTTCAATCGGGCGCTTGATTTGACCTCACCCGGTGGTCTACGAGAAATTGTGCTATCCAAGGCGCTATGCGATGGGCAGATCGCAGGGCGGGGAGGGGGACTCGCCCCCGTGGGCCTTCGCCACACCTTCCAGCAACGCGATTTTTCATGCTTTTTGCATACTGGGTTCGTCAGCGGATGTTCGGAAGGCGGTGACAAGCTTCGGGTATCGAGCAATGCTTACACATCTTGTAAACAAGGAGACGCCGCTATCGATTCGCGGCGTGAGCGCTGGGATTAAGTGGACGGTAACAAGAGCTTTCGACGTGCGAGATGAAGGTTTTCAACGGCGTACGCGAGAAGTCCAAGAAAAAAAGAAAAAAGAAAAAACCGGATTGTGATGCAAAGACCTCCATGATAGGAGAGGCAAGCGTCGATGGTCAGACGTCGGTTTTGCCGTGTCCACTCAGCCGCGGCGGGCAGGCGTTGCTGGATTGCAGAGAGTTGACCTGCGCTGCGCCGCCGCACCGCGTGACGCAAATTGCTGCGCGGTCTTGATCTGCAAGCGGCCTCTACAGGGAACAGGCACCGCCACAGTTGGGGCGCAGCCACGAGCTCCAGGACAAGGCGCCTGTGCCTGCCATGGAAATTCACCTGGCCGTGGCTCTGCGGAGCGTATGAACCGCCAGGAAGTGCTGTGTGGTAAGCTGCCGATTCCCCAGTACTTCAACCGGCGCGTATATAGGCCCTCCAAGCATCAACCGCCTGTTTCTAGTGCGGCGTACAAGGCGCCCAAGTCCTTTCAGCTTGCCGCCCCAATCCAAGCGACCGGAGAGGCAGGCATCTTGCAATATGCCGTGATTTCTGTCTTACTGCACAGAGGTGAAGCGATAGGTCGGCGGAGACTGCTGCCAGCTGCGCGCGACCTCTGGAACCTTAGTGGCGACGTCGACAATCGCTGTTTGTAAGACCACAGGAGTTATCCGACGATGGACTTGGTGTCGAGCAGGGAACGGATTTGGTGCTAGCTAAGCACACCCAACTGCTGGCCGTTAGGCGACAAAACGTTCATCGCGGCATGGTGTGTGGGTTTCCCTGCGACCAGGTTGCTATCTACACCTACCCGACGGCTGATCTTAGCCACAACAAAAACTGAATCAGGGCTCTTCTCACCGCCCATGAAGATGTTGGAGGAGCATTGCATGCTACCAATGATGAGTATTCTACCCCTTTGTCATCCTTGCTAGTACTAGGTTCTTGGTCGCTGTGGAAGGAGTATCCAACCCAGCAAGGCTCATGACGACCAACGGACGTGTGCTAACGGGTCGGCGCAGAGGTCCGATACCTGCGTTTGGGACAGTCGGCGGGGCTCTGCCGTGGGTCTGCTGCGCTTGCTTAAATACGTAAGCACATGCTGTTGAAAATCGAAACGTGGCGTGTGGTCGATCCAAGTCTGCTCACGTCTGGTTGTTTATGTCGCCTGCTCTGTAAGGAGCAACTATTCCTAACATAAGGATCTAGGCTTCAGACTACCGCGGTATCTCCTTCTTAGGTCAACGCTATTTTTCGACATATTCCCGGCAGTCGCAGGCCTAAGGTGTTGAATACTGGTAAGAGTCACTGCCTCAAATCAAACTCCGTTTTCTCACGATGAGACTGTGCTCATCAAGTGAGATGGCAAGTAGAGCGAAGACATCGGACACGCCACCTCTGTTCAGCGT
The DNA here is from genome assembly GCA_025328345.1 of Colletotrichum sp. SAR11_59. Lineage (NCBI taxonomy): Eukaryota > Fungi > Ascomycota > Sordariomycetes > Glomerellales > Glomerellaceae > Colletotrichum > Colletotrichum sp. SAR11_59. The sequence continues at coordinate 151,715 of JAKMXC010000020.1, forward strand.
CGAGCGTCAAGCCCACGTGTTCTCGAGAACTGATGAGGATTTGCCGTCCGCTCGTGCGTCTGCGTAAAACCTGTGATGAGTATTGCAGGTAGACGCTTATTATAAGGTTGAGACTTTACGTTCTAAGTAGAGTTTTTGGTGAACTGAAAGCGAACGACTGATATGATATTATATGCTATCTAAGGTAGTATTAGCGAAGCGTAATTGTGGCTTTATGATGAACGTACTATTAAGGTTACTGCTTGTAATAAGCATAAATTCTGTGCTTACTACTTTACGCCTTCTTATTATAAACGGTAGGCTAAAGGAACCTAGTAGAGCATAGTTATGCTACGAATAGGTATTTAATGTTGGTGGGTTAGACTATAATATTAACATAATAGGTTCCTGCGAGCTTAATATAGTGATGTGGTTGTTAGCGCCTAATGATTATAGTCCTGCTGACGCGGTTAATGTTCCTCTGTGCAATGGCTAGACTTATTGCATGCGGTTAGATGCTCTGTGGTTCTATAACAACCCTCTAAACGTATAAGATATCACTCCTGATTGCGCATGTTTGAATATACTTACTACCTTTGATGGGCTGACCTGCGAAGACCGCTAGATTGAGCTTTACTGTATATTTCATGAAAGAAGATTTAATGCTATGATCTATAGCTAACCTGATGCCCTTCTACTACCTTACGGCCTCTTGATTGACGCTAGCCTAACCTCTGTAAGTGCCGCTAGAGCGGCGAAGAAAACCTGTAGGCTATTTTATCTGAGGCTTGACCTGTGGATCTACTGGTCTTATGATTACTCTGATGAATAGTTTGAGTAGAAGATGGAAGAGATTAAAGTTTGCAGCGGAAGGAAAGCTAACTTTAGTAAAGTAACCTGTTGAATGAAGGTGCGAAGAATTGCTGCTGGGTAGCGTGAGGCGGAGGAAGCAGCGGAGAGGGTGCTGGCAGAAGGATAGTATTAGGCTTAGCTGGCGCGCAGCAAGCCGCTAGAACTATGGTCGCACTATAGACTGATGGACTTTGGCGACGTCCTACTATATGAGCTGCCTAGCTATGTGCAGAAGAACGCGAGCTGGATGAGAGCTACTAAGTGGATGTGAAAATCGCGTGATATCTGTATGCAAGCCGCAAAGCTTGAGGCTGAATATAAACCTTGGAAACATTTGTTCAATAGGAACAGGACGAAATGCTATTGAGTAGGGTGGAAAGTTACAGAACTACATGGTGCTAAGCTATCCTTTGAAGGCGGCTGCTTGTAGGGCTTGGCGGCTTGTAGCGATCTCGCTGGCTTGATAGCCTGCGAACCTATGTTCGGAAGCTGGTGCTAGTTTAAATACAGTGTATGCTGCATCACTTTAGAAAGTGTTACTTCTTTTTAAAGTTAGATGTTATCTAATGTGTGCTTGCTGTCCTAAGCTGCTGGAGGCTGAGTAGATGCTGAAAGTGCCCTTATCAACTCTAGGAGCATTGCGCTGACCTAGGTGTTTCGGGCAATGAGCCCTGCGGCGGCTGTTCGCCATGTACTGTACAACTCCCTGGGGGCAGCTGCTTGTTTGGTGTGGCAAGTGCCGCATAAAGCGCCGGCCTGCCGCGCTGCGGCATGGATTTCTTTTCCGGGCAAAGATGGTTCTGCGGAGCCGAGAAAATGGCGGTTACTGGCAGAGTAGGCGTGCATCATCCAGCTTAGTAGCTACGCGTGTGAAGGCATGCCCCTCTTACCAGGTTCTAAGCACATCCTTGCTCCATGTGCCCCCCACGAGCAGACTTCGCCAAGAGCTGCTGCTCAACGTTGCCTCTTCAGGACCTGAAGAGTGGTTTGCGCAGACAAGCTGATTTTGATTTCAGCTATGCAGATCCAAAAGCGAAGATGCCTGCAGCGACGCGGCCGTGTCCGAGTTTGGCAACGCCTCTGTGCTGTTTACCATTATGGAGAGGATACAGTACCTTTGGGTGCAGCGTAAGCCGCCGCCGCGCGGGGCATTTCCAAGACCAAAGCACGTTCCGACTTCGCGTAGAGCAATCACTTCGTTTCGCAGCTTGGACCGAGCTGAATGTGCGGCTTTGTCCTACCCCTACGCAGCTGTAATCAGACTGCGAGGCAAACAGCGCGACGGAAAGTGCTAGGCTAGCATTCTCAGACAGCCATACCTCGCCCATACACCGTTCCCACGGCCGGCTGACAAGCCCCTGCTCTGGCCTGGAAAGCTAGAAGCTGATCCTTAGCTGCCGTCTGCCGTCAGCTCATCTGGTAGATTTGCTGCACGGGGAGAAGACACTGGTCCAAGGACGCTAGCAACACCCATAGGCGGACGACAACCCTAGCCTCACACTTGTCCTCGCAGCCAGCTTCGGCAACAGGACGATACAGTACAATGATGCACATATATACTGTACCAGTGTGCCTGCTTCCGTGCGGACAATAGGCGAAACCACGTAGGCATCGATCTTCAGGGATTGTCTTCTCGGCTGGCTTTGAGCGCCTCTTCCCTGGTTACTGTAGTTTCGTGCTGGGCCGCGGGCCTGCAGGTGGTGGCAGTCGTGGTATTAAATGCCCCTTGGCATACCTGGCGTCTGAACAGCGACAATACAGGCGACGTGAGCTAGGCGGCGCGTCAACCAAATTCAGATGGACTAGCAACGGGGGTTCGTGCCGATGCTAGTGACGGCCTCACAAGTACACCATATGGCGGCATGGACGGCCCGGCAGGCCACCGGTGCTTTCTGGAATGCCTCGACATTTGATAGAATTTCACGCGTGAAGCGCGCGGTCGCGCGTCAAGATCCTGCGCGTTACGGGCTGCGAATTGGGGCTTCCCAGCGGTGGCAAGGCACGTCGCTAATGCAGGAATATGGTGCCAATGCACTAACATAGGTACATGCTGAACGCGGCGAGCCTCCACTGCAATAGCCGGCGCGCCAATCACACCGCTTTCGATCGCCGTGAACACCTGCGACGCCACCGTCGACCGAGCGGCTGTGAACGTAGTCGGCGCGGCACGTGTGCATTCGCGTATCTCCACTCTCCTCGCTGCCCACTCCCCCTTGCCTCACACCATGTCGTGACAGTCCATGCCAATGTGACGCTGATCTTGCAGTCCTTCATGGAACTACGAGCGCTTGGGGCCCACCTGTACCGGACGAAGATCGCGAATACGGAGGTCGGCCCAGTGAGCCCAGACATAATGAGAGCCTATGCCCTGTTAGGGAAAGGGGGCCAAGCTAGTTGTATGCAGATTTCGCAATTGCGGCCTACATTGCGTACTTGTAGACATCAACACGAGCATACCCATCGATGCGATATCATCCAATCCGATTCAGTTGTTGCGAGTGAAGGACACTTAAGGCGATGCGTTCGCTGCTCCAAAGATAGACATTACAGAATACATGGCCGCTTATTGGTTTCACTGAAGAGTACAGCGGCACATGAGCCATGCCACCAACATGAGGAGAACAAGACCGGCGGTAACATAGGCCGCAGGACGGACTGAGTCCTTGCGATTGCGTCCTTCAGTAGCCTTGCCGGTAAGTTCCACACTAGCCGCCTGCGAGTTGAGAAGAAGACTGACGACTCGTTCATGCCCATTTCTTCTTGCCATCGAGATAGCAGTTTCCCCGTCGCAGTCGACAAGATCTGGCTTCGCCCCTGCAAATAGAAGTAGACTGACCACATTTTCATAACCCTCCGCGGAAGGCCAGAAAAGTGGCGATCGCCTAGAAACTGACAGCGAGTTCACGTCGACTTCTGGTCGTGATACCAGCAGTCGAACCACTTCTTCTTGCCCGCAAGCTGCAGCCACCCATAGCGGCGTTCGACCAAAGGTATCTTTGGTGTCTGAGGGGGTGTTGGTGCTGAGAAGGTGCTCGATCCGATTCACGTCGCCATCTCCTGCAGACCGGTAGAAGATACCTATTGACTCCCATTCAGGATCAACTAGCTCTGGCAGGACATGATCCGAAAGCGCCCGAAGAGATTCCAAATCTCTATAGGCCGCAGCTGCCAAACATGTATCTCGCGTGATCACTGCGGTGGTCTCTCTGCTTTGAGTATCAAGCATCAACTTTAAAATGTTAAAATTCCTAGCTGCAGCTTTGACGACTTCTTTGGTGATCTGGATGTTATCGCTGCGCTTGTTGAGAAGCAGTGCCATGATCTTGTTGCTACTCCCTATATTTATAGCTGTAGCTTTGACGACTTCCTTGGTGATCTGGATGTTGTTGCTGTGCTTGTCGAGAAGTAGTGCTATGATTTTGTTGTTACTCTCCTTATTTGCAGCTGTAGCTTTGACGACTTTCTTAGTGATCTGCATGTTATTACTATGCTTTTTGAGAAGTAGTGCTATGATCTTGTTGCTACTCTCTGTATTTATAGCTGTAGCTTTGACGACTTCCTTAGTGATCTAGATGTTGTTGCTATACTTGTTGAGAAGTAGTGCTATGATCTTGTTACTACTCTCCTTATTTGTAGCTGTAGCTTTGACGACTTCTTTGGTAATTTGGATGTTGTTGCTGCGCTTGTTGAGAAGTAGTGCTATGATCTCTCTACTACTGCTCTAGTTTGTAGCTGCAGCTTTAATGACTTCCTTAGTGATCTGGATGTTGTCGCTATGCTTGTTGAGAAATATCTTCATAGTAGACTTATTAAACCTACTAATAATTGCTTTAATAACTTCTTTAGTGATCTATATGTTGTTTTTACGCTTGTTGAGAAGTAGTGCTATGATCTTATTGCTATTTATTCTATTTATAGCTGCAGCTTTAATGACTTCCTTAGTGATCTAGATGTTATTGCTGCGCTTGTTGAGAAGTAGTGCTATGATTTTATTGCTATTTGTCCTATTTGTAGCTGCAGCTTTAATGACTTCCTTAGTGATCTAGATATTGTTGCTATGCTTGTTGAGAAGTAGCCTTATAGTAGACTTATTAAATCTACTAATAATTGTTTTGATAACTTTCTTAGTGATCTGAATGTTGTTGCTGCGTTTGTTAAGAAGTAGTGCTATGATCTTATTACTACTTATCCTATTTGTAGCTATAGCTTTAATAACTTCCTTAGTGATCTGGATGTTGTTGCTGTGCTTGTTGAGAAGCAGCCTTATAGTAGACTTATTAAATCTACTAATAATTGTTTTAATAACTTTCTTAGTGATCTGAATGTTGTTGTTGCGTCTGTTGAGAAGTAGTGCTATGATCTTATTGCTACTCGTTTAGTTTGTAGCTGCAGCTTTAATGACTCTCTTAGTGATCTGGATGGTGTTGTTATGCTTGTTGAGAAGTAGTGCTATGATCTTGTTGCTACTCGTCCTATTTGTAGCTGTAGCTTTAACGACTTCCTTAGTGATTTAGATGTTGTTGCTATGCTTGTTGAGAAGCAGCTTTATAGTAGACTTATTGAATCTACTAATAATTGTTTTGATAACTTTCTTAGTGATCTAGATATTGTTGCTATGCTTGTTGAGAAGTAGTGCTATGATCTTGTTGCTATTTGTTTAGTTTGCAGCTGTAGCTTTAATAACTCTCTTAGTGATCTAGATGGCGTTGCTGTGCTTGTTGAGAAGTAGTGCTATGATCTTGTTGCTATTTGTCCTATTTGCAGCTGTAGCTTTAACGACTTTCTTAATGATCTAGATAGTATTACTGTGCTTGTCGAGAAGTAGTGCTATGATCTTGTTGCTACTCTCCTAGTTTGTAGCTGCAGCTTTAACGACTTCCTTAGTGATCTAAATATTGTTACTGCGCTTTTTGAGAAGCAGCCTTATAGTAAACTTGTTGAATCTACTAATAATCATTTTGATAACTTTCTTGGTGATCTGAATGTTGTTGCTGCGCTTGTTGAGAAGTAGTGCTATGATCTTATTACTACTCTCCTTATTTGCAGCTGCAGCTTTAACTACTTCCTTAGTGATCTGGATGTTGTTGCTATATTTGTTGAGAAGTAGTGCTATGATTTTGTTGCTACTCTCTTTATTTGCAGCTGTAGCTTTAATAACTTCCTTGGTGATCTGGATGTTGTTGCTGTGCTTATTGAGAAGCAGCCTCATAGCAGACTTATTGAATCTACTAATAATCGTTTTAATAACTTTCTTAGTGATCTGAATGTTGTTGCTGCGCCTGTTGTGAAGTAGTGTGATGATCTTGTTGCTACTCTCCTAGTTTGCAGCTGCAGCTTTAACGACTTCCTTAGTGATCTAGATGTTGTTACTGCGCTTTTCGAGAAGCAGCCTTATAGTAAACTTATTGAATCTACTAATAATCGTTTTGATAACTTTTTTAGTGATCTAAATGTTGTTGCTACGCTTGTTGAGAAGTAGTGCTATGATCTTGTTGCTACTCTCCTTATTTGCAGCTGCAGCTTTAATAACTTCCTTAGTGATCTGGATGTTGTTGCTATACTTATTGAGAAGTAGTGCTATAATCTTATTACTACTCTCCTTATTTATAGCTATAGCTTTAACAACTTCCTTAGTGATTTAGATATTATTACTGCGCTTATTGAGAAGTAGTGCTATAATCTTATTGCTACTCTTTATATTTATAGCTGCAGCTTTAACGACTTCCTTAGTGATCTAGATGTTATTACTGCGCTTATTGAGAAGTAGTGCTATAATCTTATTGCTACTCTCCTTATTTATAGCTATAGCTTTAATAACTTCCTTAGTGATCTAGATGTTGTTATTATGCTTATTGAGAAGTAGCCTTATAGTAGACTTATTAAATCTACTAATAATTGCTTTCATAACTTCCTTAGTGATCTAGATGTTATTGCTACGCTTGTTGAGAAGTAGTGCTATAATCTTACTACTACTTATCTAATTTACAGCTACAGCTTTAACGACTTCCTTAGTGATCTAGATGTTGTTGCCACGCTTGTTGAGAAGTAGTGCTATGATCTCACTACTACTCCTCTAATTTGCAGCTGTAGCTTTGACGACTTCCTTGGTGATCTGGATGTTGTTGCTGCGCTTGTCGAGAAGCAGTGCCATGATTTTGTTGCCACTTCTCTCGTTGGCAGCTGCAGCCTTGAGAACTACTTCTGATATCGCAAAGCATACTTGACTGTCAAATGCCCATTGAATCATGCCACCTTCTCCGTATACAGCCATGACTTCTTCACAACTCTGGCCGTTCTTGTTTTTGGGTCCTTTGTGTTTAAGGTCTTCCCATTTGCCTGTCGTTACAGCATCGGTCAGATCATAAGCCGCGAGAACGAAAGCCGGTGTTGGGTAAGTTGATAGGCAACCAATTCTCCTTCGATGATCCTTTAGCCAAGCCGGACGACGCTCAACGAGGCCTTCCATTGCTTCATGCCAAGACAGGAATCCACTTGAGTGGTTGTCCCAAAAAAATCGACGAAATCCGGTTCTCAATTTGATCCCTCTCTGAGCGGCAGCTGCTTGGGCATGGTCTGGCCAGAACCAAATCGAATACTCATCAAATGGTGTCCGCTGCGAATGCTCCTGTCTCATGCAACAAAGATGGGCGAGACATGCTTCTGCAACGAGCGCGTTTGCACATGGTGTCGTATAAGCTGCGAGCTCCTCTATAAACTCTCGAACTGACAGGTGGGAGAACCGAAACGCATCGATGGTTGAATCGAAAATGATAAGGTTCCTACATAATTGCAGCAAGTGATCCCTTGATATGGATTGCGTCGGCCCGTTCTCGGTAGTGGTTACTGCTTCAAGGAAAGCTACTGATTTCAGTTGTTCCCTCCCGCAAAGTAGCCAGCTCAGGGTATTCCGAGTAATTCGCCGATCCGACTCGGCTTCGTACTTTTCAACGTCTGTGAAGATCTCTTGGTAAAGGTCCCTGAGCGTTTTTGGCAAACGTCCGAGTCTCTCTTGAACTGCCATATCAGTGCAACATTTCTGTAGTGCTTGTAGTTGCAGGGCAGCCCAGCGGAACCTAGTCTTGTAAGCTGCGGAAACCTGTGATAGTCTCGGCAAGCACTTACATGCCGTGTGCGCCGCAAGTCAGCTCATGGACAATCTTGTCGCACAGTTCTTCTTTTCTCTCACTGTAACACAGCAAAGAACCTTTCTTGACGAGACGGGTCGTCTCCGATCTAACAAACAGCTCGATATCTGCGGTGTTGCAATCAGATGATAGGGTAAGATTGGGGTATTTACGCAGATTGTAAACGATATCCTGGTCGTCGCGGCTCGAGACGAAGACCTTCAGCAAGCATGGAGATGCGTTCAGAAGGAACTCGAGCGTATCTAGCAAAATATCTCGAGTGGCAGGATTGCACTCGTCGAGGGCGTCAATCACAATGGTCACTGTGGCGTCTTTGTATTTCTCAAGCAGCCGAAGTATTAAGCCTTTGGTTTCATCGACTTGAAGTGGCCCGGAGGCAAATGCCGTTTCTTCCCGCTGCGTGAACATCGCGTCCGCAGGTTCGAGAACCGACGAAAGGGAGGATGGAGTCGAAAGTTGTCGGGCAATGCTGGCCAATATGCGGGGAGGATCAGAGCGGCCGGGCTCCGCTGGATTACGGGAGCAGTAGAAGTACACAGGGGCCGGGGCCAGCTTCTCTCTGAAGGCCTGGAGAGCCTGGCCGACAACGACGGACCTACGACCAGGTCAGACTTGAGATTGCAGCGACATTCAGTACTCACGTCAATTTGCTCTTGCCAGAGCCTGGGATGCCGTGGAGCCACAAAATGGACGAAGCACTCTCGTTCGCCCAGTGCAAAAACGTCGGGTCGCAGAGGATCCATTGCCCTGTGCCCTCGAGTACCTCACTGTGCGTGAGCTTGTGATGCATCTCATAGGGTTCGTCCGAGATCCAGCTCAAGATCGCCGTTCTCCTCGCTCCTGTGCACGTTAGCAGAGCTGGGGCGCTCGGGAAGGAGGGCTTACGGTCGAACCGGTCGGTCATCTGATGAAGTGTTTCGTCCCACCGGCGGACTGGAGCGTTGAAACGCTCCAGCATTTCTTGCAGGCCAGCTTGCACTTGGAGTTGAGCTTGAATGCATCAGCTTCCTCTCACGCTATTCGACTGGGCGACTGACATGATAGGCCAAAGACATCGGACGACCGGGTCACGTCGTCCTGTGCTTGCTTGATGGCATTGAACGCTGCGTCTAGGTCGGAGGAGGACAGCAACCCATTTTGTAGCACTCGTTCTGGCTGGGTGAGCGACCGGGTGCTTAGTGACAACGACTGAACTTACTGAGAGTGTTTTTTCGGTAATATGCCAGTGCCTTGGCCAGGTATTCCATGATACTCGCGTACAATTTGGCCAATGCGCGGCGGAGCTCGTCTGCAGTTTCTGACTTGCCTTTCTGAATAACGCGCTCGATAAGCGTGTTGCGACAAATGACCTCAGCGACATCAGCTGTGTTGTCGAGAAGCTCATTATACGTGGTCAAATCCCCCATGGCAGCCTTCCAGCATTAGCCAGGTTATCATAAATGCGTCACATCACTTACGTCCAACAGGAATCGGACACCAGCCCAGGGCAGCGCAGCGTGAACCGGATCGTATGACACGGCAACATCAACGACGCCCTTGAAGTGGTTTACCCATTTAGTAACCTTGACGAGAACGTCCCGCACAATGACCTTTTCGCCATTCTTGCGTCTGTAAGACCATGATTTATCTGTCAAGCCTTGTCTGGCCTTTTCGGTGGTTGCCAGCAGCTTGTCGAGAACGTCTTGCTTAGTGTTGTGAGTGTGGTTGATTTGCGTCTTCAGATCGTCATCCAACATGTTAAAAGCTTCGGCCCAAAGACTGTCGCTGCGCAAAAGTTAATGAGAAAATACATGAGGTAAGTATGCCGGCGCGTTACCTGTCTGGCCTCAGAGATCTTGCTACACTCATCACATCGGACGCTTGTGTGGCCATCGTCGTCTCTTCTGACGCTGGACACGCCAAGGTAGATGTGCGTTTCGTCGGTTGATTATTTACGCCGCTGCCAAACTGTTGAGAGCTTAAGGGAATATGCGTACGCCGTTGTTCACGATGCTGTCTCGGAGGTGCAAAGGGATCGCCTCACGAGGGGTGCATCAGCACGGCGGCTGACGTGCATGTCACATCACGTGCAGCATGAAAAAAAACCAAATGCTGCGCCGCTGTGTATGCACTCTTAGAGAAAGGGGTGGTGAGCGCTCGAAGTGCATGGCGCAGCCTGACGCCTATTTCATTGGAGCGTTGTCTCTGCGGCCAGCCTTAGCCCTCCTGTATGTTGATGTTCAGGAGGCAGTGTTGGAGGTTCCGCGGAGCACGCCGTGTTGTTTGGGAACTAGCTACCCACACAGCGCCGTGATTGACTAGCTAGTCCTACCAACGGATGGCCGGGGTTAGCTAGGCAGACGGCAGCGAAATTGGCGCCTCTCTGGACGTCACATTCACCAGCACGGGCGGCGCCGGCGCAGCATAGTGCTGTATTTCGGGCGAATCTGTGTGGCGTGGCGCTCTGCTCCATATAGCAGTGCCTCATGGGGATGCGACCAGTGAGACGAGCAGAAGGCGCGGCGTAGCCTCGTTACTTGGCAAGAGATTTCTTGAAGTCACTGAGGTAGATCAGGGATTCTAGAACCGAGGTCCCGATGTGCAGTGGAATTCTGGCATCAGTCCGGCTCCAACGAAATCGACATCTCGTTGGCGGCCACGGGCACGTCCTCATCGCAGCGTTTGTGGCTTTAGTGTCCACTGTATAAGCAGTGGAGCACGGTGTCTGTCGCATGACGGGGATCATCGTCCACGGACGCAAGAGTAGGCTGTTAACACATTCCCACGGACTACTGAGTAGCTAAATTGCTCCGGTGAGCCACACAGTACATATGGGAACGCACCCGGCCATGGACATTCCAACAAGGGCCAGCCACGATTGGAAGCACGTCGTGAGTAGGATACCGTTGTCACACCCTGGTCACATAGCACTTGATGTGACGTGCCAGGTGGGCCATCTCCCAGCGGCCGCTAGAGTAGTCTGGCCGCTGCCTCGGAGCGAGGAACAGTTGCCACTGACCGGGTCGTGCCGAGCTTGCTTCGGGGGGACTGCAGTCATCTAGGGTTTCATTCATAAATGGCACTCACGCAAACATCTGAAGTCCATCAGATCGGACGAGCGCTCCCGTTCCGAAAGCTCTCAGTGGTGGCGGTCTACATGTATAGAGCCACCTCGTACGTCCCTACCGGCAACTATGTGATACGACCGAAAATCGCCAGCTTGTGCAGGCAGTAGTCACATCAAACACAACATTTGCCAAGCTGTTCGTAGAACGGTCGAATCGTGTCGCGAAACAAAGGGGAAGAGGAAGTGAGAGTAACTGGAATGCTAGGTCATAGTCGCCGGTTATGGCAAGCACGACGAGGCCATGAGCAATGTTCAAGTAGCCCGGTGGAAACTTGGATTGCCACTCACATATCATCCCGCAGCGAACCATCAGCTGCCGCGACTATCTACGTGTTACGAGCGGGTCAGGGCAACCAACGAAGGCACAGGGCAAAAGCTTCGGTACTGATACCTCTGTATCCCCTGTTCTGCACTATACAGTGACGCGCCTACAGGGACCCACTGCAGTGGGCGTAACACTACGTACTTCCGCTGCATCGGTAGACCACGTCACCCACAGGCTGCCCACAAGGATGATGGGCAGTTCAGCGAGGGGACCAGTGAGGACTCGGGTCTTTGGAAACTTAAGAAAAAGTCTTTCCCGTAACTTGATTCGAAAATGCTTCGAAGAAGCAGGTCTTCGAGCTAAGGCACATCTTCGGCAACAGCGAGCTCGATCGTCGAATTGCTGAGCATGCCGCGCATTGGGTCATGCTTACATTGAAATTCCGAGTCAACTTCGCGTCTTTCATTGCCCCTCTGAAAGCCGGCTTTCTCTTCCCTTTTAACAAATTTGCAAAGGACGGCGATGGCTATGCGGACCAACCACAGCTGCAGGTTCTCTCCGCCTTGTCTTCACCGGTCGCAGGGATTCGAGACGCATGTCTCGCCGGAGTCTTTCAGCCGGATGTCGATTCCTATATCTACCATGCACCGCTGTAAAGTACCGAACAGCACTGCGCAGAGCGGATGACATCGCGGGGCACTGACCTAAGCGCTGTAGTCGATACTTCAATTCGCAGAGTGCACGGGGCACTGATTCGCTCATCTCTTCCTGTGACCCTACATTCTGAGCCGCACACAATGCCAGACATCTAGCGGCCGGTGAACAGCTGGGTCGTATATTTTGGGAAGTCGGTGAGTCTGTTTCCTATGACTTTAGTTAGCACGTACACGGGAAGGACCCATCCGGGCTAGTCCGACAGGCCTGACCGGTCCCGAGCGGGGTAGCCTGGCAGTATAAACGCCGAATAAACCGTTTGTATGGTGGACGGGCGCGGCTTGCAAAATCTTAGTCTTGAGAATGGGCGGATACGTGGCAGGTTCGCCTGGGAAGGTCGCAGTTCTTTTGCCAAGTGGCTGAGTCCTGTTTGACAAAGCTCGTTGAAGGCGAAGGCCACCCAGTTGCTCCGCGATATTAGCATCCTCCTGCTTGCGCGAATCGCACAAGCCAGCCACAACTGTATATGTGACTGCATGTTGCCGCGTTGGTTCTTCCGCTGGCCACCGGGATCTTGCCATCCTGCCGATGCCGAGAAACATGGTTTGTTGCCCCCAGTAATGCATCCGTTTGGTGTCCCGAGTCAGAGCCGTCCATCTCGGTTGAGGCGGCGGGACACCTGCTGCCGGAATCTGGAGCTTCACGGACAGAGCATGCTATTCTGTCCCTGTTACCCGACGACGTCAAAGGCATTCAAGATCTCTTTTGCTGGAAAGAACCCTGGCGTGCTGACGAGCCAACTGACGCGCTGGGGTGAAAGACTAGATCCATGCTAGACAGCCTTCGATGCCAGTTGCAGAACTCGGTGGAGATATTGAAAAGTTGCCAGTCGGTCTTCTCGGAGCCTCAACTTGCGAGGAACGTATGGGGAGGAGAGTTCAAGCGTCTCCTCCTAATGAGCAACCTTGTTTTACACGAACATGAGCCACCATATCTTACCTGCTCGCGACAGAGTGCCTGATGTAACAGTACCTCAGGGTGACATATCTGTGTCCCTCAAGTTCTCTACGCCACTGGTTGTTATTAACCTTGGGATGCGCGCTCTCGGTTACGCCCAACGCAGCGATCTCCGTGTTTCTGTTGCTACGTTGCAGCAAGCCATCGGGCACATAACCAAGCAGAGGGGCGAAAGGTCACAGTTGTCGCGGAGGCGAAGGGAAAGGAACGCGGCGCAGAAACCAACTACAGTGAATTTACTTACTACGAGCTTCTAACATCAATGGCTGATGTGCATGTCCGATCCGGTCTTTATCAGATGATGCCGTATGAATACTGCATATCAAATGCCCGGCCATCTCAAGCATGCAAAGATCCCTCCCTCTCAGGATGGACCGCTTGTGACGTTCGCTGCGAGTAGCGCTTTCATGTGCCGTGCCTCCTCCGACTTTTCCAATGTTTCCAGCATGAGAACACAGTTTCTCATCACACGAACTGTCAATGGGTGCCCAATGTCCAAAGATGATCGAGACACCTCGACTAGAGCTTGCTGCAGCTGCGTAGCTCTCGTTAAACGATCCATGCTCCTGCGCTCGACTGCCTGTTCAAAGAACGCAGACACTAGGTTGCTGCCCACGATGATAGTGTTCTCCATGCTGCTATCTGGCGACTGATCCAGAATGCTGCACGACATCATAAGCATTCCAGTTTACCCTCTTCGCGGTATGCGGCTGCAAGGCTGTTCCTTGGGATGACGGTGTGGAGATGGTAGTGGCCGAACTTTTCCTCGCTCCATCTCAATACCTCTGCCAACTTCTCCCGCGCTTCGATCGTCTTGCCTTCGTCCAGGAGCGAGTTCGCGTAGTCGCTCAGCGCCTCGATCATTTCCGGTGCGTCCTTGTCGAACGTCTCGCTCATCTTATTAAAGACCAAGCCATACCAACCAGCCGCCTCGGCCGTATCTCCTGTCCACCGCAGGGTTTCGGCAAGATCGGCCATCGCAGTAAGCGTGTCGGGATGGGCGTCTCCATATCGTGTTCTCATCGTCTTCAGCACGTCACGGTGTACCTCCACGGATTCTGCGAGCCCGCCCTGCCGAGCCCGTGGGCAAGACTTGACCTCGATCGGACTACGTGGATGTGCCCGTCTGGGGAGGCCTCTTCACTTCTACTCAGAACATCCTCAAACTTGGCGGCAGCGTCGCCCAAGAGACCTAAATCCTTGAATAAGACACCCATGGTGTACGTGGCCGTCAAAGTGTCGGGATGCCGAGGTCCCAAGCAGCGGTTGAGTTTGTCGACGGCTCCTGGGATTAGGTCCAGGGCTTAACGGTATTCGCCGCAAGACCTCAACGCCACCGCCAGTTCGTGCTCAAATCGGCCCGTCCCAGGGTTTTCGTTATCCCAGACCCTCCGACCAATCGTTATTCCTTGCATAACATGACAATGGCTTCGGGATGTTTCCCTCTTTGTATGTACGTGTGCCCCAAGTCAAACATCGCTTCAAGGGTACTCTCATGGCTGACGCCAAACTTTCGCCTGGTAAGCTTGTAGATATTCTCCTGCAGTTCCATAGCCTCTTCCAGTTTGCCCCGCACTCTGAGCGTCGTAGCAAGATCAATCTTTGCCGACAAGGCATCATCGTGCTGCTCCGCAATGAAGTGCTTATGGCTGGCAACCACCTTCCTTTTAACCGCTTCAGCCCTCTCGAAGTCGCCTCTTTCTCCGAGTATGCGACCGCAACTGATGGCAGCGGCGATGAGACTGTCATCATCCCTGCTCAGGAGTGTCGAAAATAAATGCTGGTCATTGACGAATTTGATTGCGGCCTTCGCGTTGCCCAATCGCAAGAGTGATATGTCCAAATAATGCATGTTTGGGGTTGCCACACTCTGGTCGCTTTGTCGATGGTCGTCCGTCAAGGGGTGTTTGCCGCCGTCGTCCGACATCTTCAAGGACCTATCAACGTGTCAGCCATTCCGCAATTTATCCTGATGTCTCCGACAATAGCGCGGCGATGGAGGCTCACAAATGGTTCATGGAAGGAACACGTCTCGTGGCGTTCCATCCGCTGGGTTATCTCGATGCTCGCCGTAGTGAATGTGTGATGCCGTGCCCGGCTGTGCTGCCAGTAAAGAGCATTACAGAAATGCCAGGCGAGTGTATTGTCGCCGTGGCCGTCTGACAGAGACATGTGCGCGACGCAGTATGTAATAAAGCTGCGCCGACATGTACTGGATCATATGTAAGAACCGGTGAATATAAGACAAAACTCCGCTCAGACAGAGGAATCTTGGTTGATCTCCCTAAGTGCCTCTCGAACTCGGGGACCCAGTTTTGCTTTATGAAAATGTGGATGTCGCACGCTTTCTCGTTACCCAACGGGGACAGACGCGCGAAAGAGAGTAGATCTTTCGATAGTGTCCGGTTTGCAGCTTGTTTTGCTGATGTTGGTTCATGCTGTCGTTTTATCAGCGACTGGCTTGCGTCGGATAGCGCTAGCAGCGGCTGGCTATGGGTTGTGTGAGGACGCCCTAAAAACTCTGGCCCAGCTCGCCCAGTCATGCGCTAAAAGTATGCATGGACCCTGCTAGAACCACGCTGTTGCCAATCTGCACGCTGTCCCCTCACGAGGTCCCTTCCAAGTATTGAATCCTCCTCAGGCAGTCTTTCAGTGACTCGAGTCACAAGTATCAATGCTCCGATACCAGCTAGTCTATCGCCCTGCGAAACCTCATCGCTCAACGCACTAGAACCCCGATTCAATCTCGCGTTGGTTGAAAGTCTCCAGAAGGGGCAGCGTGACGGTGAAATGAGCCGCTGAGTCAAGACGCGCCAATCTCCACTAGTGTAAATACCATGGCCTGATCTGTTATGTTCTGCCTTTCTGTCACATTTCCCCGCAGGGACACAGACCGGGCATCCAGGTTTCAGTCCAGCTATTCGCGAATGCCTTTTCTTTCGCGGACAAACCCTTGTGCCTTGACGGCTACGGCTGCATTGCTGCCATCCGCACAAAGCCCACTTCTCTGCAGTATTTATCGGACGGACGTGTCACGCAGCTAGTGCCAGTGTAGGCTGGACTCGTTGACTGAGACAGTGCACGACGGCATCTGCGTCGGCGCGAAGGAAGTCCTGGTTGTTGTTATGAGGACGACGACCACTAGGCAGATGTGCAAACCGCTGGTCTGTTATTGACAGGCTGTCGGAAAGCAAGTTGAATGGATATGTATCAGGCAGTGCACGCCAAGGTGCCACAAGCCGGTCATGCCGTGGCTAGGATTGCGGCGTTGCGGCGGAGGATCAGCCTGCGTATCTACAATAGCTCGCCGGCCTCCCGCTGGGTGTTTTTCGGAAGGTCTGCCGCAAGAGGGATTGCGAATTGGGCCCTGGCGCTTGATACCAAACTACTCGACCTGACAACATGATGAACAACCCGCCACAGACGAAGGATCACATTAGGTGGGGAAGCGATCGACACTAGTGCCATTGAAAGCGACCGTCAGGAGCAGGGAACGACAAATCCAGGGAGCGCACCCTTGATTTGAGCATATGAATATACCTCCGATTTCACTACCAGAAACACGTCTGGCTGTACAGCGACCAAGAGCTACCTATGGTACTCCACGACGTGTTTGTCCCGCAATCAACCTCCTTTCGCCTGCGCCCCTTCGACTGTGCCACAAGCAGGTGCGGACGGTGGCTCAGATTTCACGCATTGCTTGATCTGCGTCGCTTCACTGGCTGCTGTTGTCGGCCCGCCTGCGATTCGGTCGCGATGGCTGAGATTTCCCTAATACCACCAAATCTGGCCAGATGGATGAGCAAGGTTTGGTGGGCTTTTTGGCAACCCTCCCTCAGAGCACGCTCGCGCCGATCGAGATGAAGTCTTTGAGTCGCCAGGCCCAAGGCACGATAATACTTGCTCTGGCACTCCTCGCTGAAACCGTGAGCCGGGAGCACAACAGGCTGACGAAACATATCCAACTCTTCTCCGTCTATACGGCAATATTCATTCCATATGAGAATCAGCTCTTTTCGCGCGTTCGACAGATACTGCAGCGCACTTCGAGCCTCATGGTTGGGGTCTGGACACATGGTGCGTTGCTGTTCGCATCCGATGTGCTTAGGTTAATCACAGTATGAGAACCACAGGAAGTTGGACGTACCTGCAACCTGAAGTTTGAAGGTTCGACTGGCCGAAGAGGCGGAGCTCCAGGTCTTTGAGTCACTGGCGGACGGAAGGCTGATGCGTTCCGGCCGGGAAATGAGCGGGTCGGCGCCGACATTGGGTAGGAATGAGGGCTCGAAGGAAGTACTATACTTGTTCGTCTGGATGTTTTCTGGTGAAGTCCATGATGCTCTGTCACAGCGCGAATATATCAGCTTTTATATTTTTTCCTTGCTCTGTATTACAATTCTGTCTGCTCTCTGCTGCCCTTGCAAACGACCGTGAAGCTACACGTTGTTATATCCTGTCAATTGAACATCGGCTGTTGAGATAACTAACACGATCGCTTCTCCAACAGCTAACCTGTCGCCAGGTCGATCCCCAGTGCAAAACCGCAAGAAGATGGGAACCAGGGGGGCCGCGCCACCTGCTGTTCGCTGCGCCAGGATCTGGTTCCCTGCCAACAGTGGGTGGGGCATGTTCTCCAGAATCCACCTGGGTGATGTTTAAGCGCTTCTAGTTAACAACAAGAGTCGGGCACATTCATCTGCATCTGGGCGGTCTGCCCTCTAGGATCCCAGATGTCCCATACAAAGCTATGAATTAGTGCTGCAGGAACAATCGCTTAGATCACAGAGTCCATCGCGCTACGCGGTTCACTGTGGGGTGCTACAATCGACGCGATATGCATGTCCTGTCTCGGATCGGAGGCAGTAGCTTGCCGCGCAATCTGTCGCGTCATTGCTCTACAACCAATTCAATAGAAAACTCGTTCGGATAGCTTCTCAAGCGAAGCCTGATTGAAAACTTTCGGGTGGGATGGAGTATGCACAAGGGCGCGTTGCGCGCCTGTAGAGCTGCCCGGAGATCATATGGCTGATCTCATCTCCCCGGCAGCCAAACCCACGGCAGCAGAAGCTTACCAAGTGTTGACTAGATTTCCACACACAGATCTCGGCTCCGCTGCTGTTATAAGACTAAGGTTAAGGAGCTTTCAAGGAGAACCCCAGGTTTTGTGATTATCGCAGCAGATCCTGATGCACTCCCAAATGATGATGCACTACAGAGTGGGTGGTCCGGGAGTCAGCGCCCAGGAGGAAGAACCGTTTCGCCCCACCTGTTAGCTAGCCCTGGCAGAACAGAAATATAACAACTATCCAACGATCAGCAGACACAGATAACCGGTTTTAGGCGGAGTGTAATGCTTTGCTGCTTTTCGAGCGTCAGATGACGACCAGGGGGGAATGAGAATCCACCGAACATGACTTTGAAGACGTCTTTCTGGAGCAACGTCTAGGTATCCGCACGTTCGGAGAACAGCTCTCGCAGCAGTCAGCTTCGGTTCATTCGGTCACAGCATGCACTGCGAATAGGGGCCACTGCAAACCAACCATCGTTTCCAACCCGTTAGGTACCCTTGATATTGGCGAGTTTGGACAATTTGTTTCTTCTTCGCCATCCCCTCATCAACTGTGGGGGAGCGACTGGATTCGTTCTGCGCCGCGTCCAATTAGAAGGCCTGCTCATGGCAATCTTTCGTACACTTTTCGAGGAAATCGCGTCGCGTGGCAGCAATCAGATCTAGCTTGCTGAACAGGGCCGACTGATCACCTGGGCCCTTCAGCTTTCTGAGCGTGGACCGAGCGACGGCAGATGACACAGGAAACCATTTCTCTGTTACAAGGCGAACCACAAGTCTAGTCCCTGAAGCCCAGCGTCCAGACCATCATCCCATGGGGCAAACGCCTTATTCGGATTTTCTAGGACGAGCAGCACGTCTCCATCAGGATTAAGTACGTGGCAGCGCTTCCCAGAGCCACGTTGTGCATGAACGGTGTTGCTGAGCGCGGTGCGAGAAGGCGTCGTCATGGTGTATGCCAGGTATAATATAGCAGTATAAACGACTATGCGTTAAGTCTAGTGGGGGGCTGTAAGGTCTTTTAAGCTGTCACTAGCCTCTATAGGAGCCCTGTCTGCCGCCGCCATACAGTATGAGCAGGCTTAGTAACATATATTGATTCGTAAATCAACCCACCACCCTCAACCTCCACTCCACCAGGCGCTAACACCCAAGTTCCTCTAGGAAACGGCGGTGCTTAATAGCAAACGGCCCCACTGGTGCGATGGAACCTGGCAATGCCTGCAGGACTCGGCGCTCAGACCTGTGCGCTATCTAGACGGACGGGTACCTGATGAGCTAGCAAGAGCCAGGGACATCACATCGGGTAAGCAAACCTACACGCCGACGAAGCCGCAGTTATATTCAGGCTGGCCACGTCTGAAGAGTTCGGCACGCCCAAAACGCCCGCTGCTAGCGCTATTCGCCTAGAGCTCGCACGAGCAGCCTGAAAAGCTCCGCTGAAGTTGGCTGCCCTTCACAACCGTAAGAAGACCAGTGCTTTTCCATTAAGGTGCCTGCCACATGGTCATGGAAAGTTCGTTCAGGAAGAATGCTATATAGTAGCTCGAGAGCGATAGATCCATCTATTATCCAAGGTATTATGACTTATAACCCCCCACAATGAGTCGGCAAATCATGTCCTCCATATGTATGTGAAGGTAGCAGCCGTGTTGATTATAAGAGGCTGATTTACGAGCAGCCGCTGTAACATTTCTCATCGGACGCCGCACTCCGTCTGGGGTCATGGACTTCCTGTGTACCTTGGCGGGACCGGCGCTGCAAGGCGCCGTCGGTCGCCAGCCCTGTGGAGGCGGGTTCGCTCTGGAACTTGTGGAGTACACGACCGGATGGCTGGCCAAGAAGGTGCTGCTCCCATCTGTCAACCTGACCCACAGGCTGGCTCAAAGCTATTATCACTGTGCACATGCCTACCACTCGCATTGTCCTGCACCGTCCCGGCCCCACATCTTGGTTTGCACACCAGTCGCCACAGCGATTACCAGACGTCTGTAGAGGCCCGTCACAGCAACTTTCGGCTTCTCCAACATTGAGATTGTTTGCTAGAGCAAGCGGCATGTAGTAAGAGGCGTAATGGGCTTCACTTGATCTCATCGTTAACATCCTTTGCAGTGGTGGTGTGGAGTCGCTGCAGACATGGGCTAGTTGACACCCTTGTAGAGTGCAAGTCACCGGTGGAGCCATTGCTAACGGATCTAGAGTTGGACCCAACAAGTAGCGGCTTGAACAGCTCAAGTGGCAAGAGACGGGATGGGAAATGGCGCGCCCGCGACAGGGAGAATACATACATACATACATACATACATACATACATACATACAGACATAGTTTATTACGCCCCAACTAAGCTATTAAGGGCTCAAATGATTATCTACATGATCAGGGAGAAAACAGGCAAGTACTTACCTCGGGATGCGCCAGTGTCTGAACACACAAACTCTTGCTTTCCTGCTCTTAAACGAGTTTGTTAAGCGACGGGGTAACTCGGCACGGCGCTTGGTCGCGAACGCGATGAATAAGGCCGTCGGCCTTGAGGGTAAGCCTCTTCAGGTGTTTCGTAGAGGAGGACGTCCGCGACCGCGACGACGAAACGCTTTCCGCCGATGAAAGACTGGGCGTTGCCGTACGTACGTTCTGTTGATTATTAAGTTCCTGATGCATGCATTGTCGCATGGATATCGTGGGTGCCTAGGGGATATTTCGTGCTTCTCTCGTAGTTACTGTTCTCATCGGTTGATTGTCTTCGTGCTTTCGTCTTGTTTTCGCCTGCGTGGAATCCATGGGATGATTCGCGGAACAGGAGGCCGATAATGGGAGCCTTGCGTTAGTGCGGAGATCAATACGGCGGTACCAGTCAAGCGACTAACGCTTCGCCTTCATGCAGGTACCGTAACAGCAGAGAACGTATCCTGCGTTACTGGCAGTCAGATTAACACAGCTCGCACATTCGTATGGGCGGAGGCTCTCAGCTGCCAGGTTGCGTCGTAACCCTCAGCCAGTACCGCGGCGGTGTCCAGCGAGCACCTACGTAAAGAGAGCAAGAGAGTCTTTAGTGAGCAGCGAGAAGTTGCTGAACGTGACATAATCAACTTGATCTACCCGATTCTACCCTGTCTCGAGCCAGCCAAAGCCACCTAGGATGTTGCGACCCAGCACCACGTTGTAAGGTCTATGGTGCAAAACTGTACTGCCACCCAGTGGTTCTCGGCGCCTGCTCACATTAGAGAACTCTCGATCAAAACTCAGCAACAGGGAAAGCATCGTCAGCATCGTTTTGACTACAAAACAAATGCACTCGTCGCTCGCCACGTTCACGTCCACAAAGCGCCGCAGCAAGAAGTTACCAGCAATACTCGACGAGGGAATAGAACTGTTGTACGTAGGCAGCCAAGACGTCTCCTCACGCCTTCGAGTCTGTATCGGAAAAAGGAACGAGATTGTCTCGAGAGTCCGGGAAGAAGCCATGCAGTGGATTGTCCGATGTCAGGATTCGCGTGGCATGAATGGGAAATGGCTAAAATCGACAAACTTGAGCGAAAATCAAAAACATGAAACAAGATGCCGAATCAACACGTCGGTCAGTGAACCACAAGCCCATCCAAACTCAATGACATTATCTTCGCCAGCATCACCCCGCACGAGCAGAGGCAGGGCGCCGGTCCAGGGGATCCGAAGGGGTGCGATGTCGTGATCTCTTCTCCTCCCTCGACAGAGTGTCCGCATTTATTGGGCTTCCTTCGCTTGAGCAAGCTCCCCTCGGCGAAAGTAAAAGGATTCTATCTTGGGTCGTTAATGGTGCCGCACAATCCCAGCCAACGCGCGTCGACATGCTCCTGTCCTTCTCTGGCTGCTTTGGCTCCATCAACTCCTCCCATGTAATCCGTCCTGTCTTTGGGAAGGGCACCAGTCCGGCGTTCCGGGCGCTATCAAACCGTTTTCCTGATGCCCGTAAACCCGCATCGTCGACGCGGTCGGGCGCCAGCAGTTGACGCCTCTTTGTCCCCTGAGGCGGCGACTTCAGTTTTGCGCATTCTCTAAAATTAATAAAGTTTTGCTCGTTCAGGCCCAGAATGAATTCCAATGCGTCGACGGCAAGCTCTGATACGTCTGAACAGCGTCCCACAGGGAGAGCTTGGACGATCTGGCAGCAGGGGCTGCATCCTCCTCTTCGCCCTCGTCCGTGTAGGTCTCGTAGTCGTCTGCGTTGTCGTCGTTACCGGAAGCCTCCCACGTTTGCCATTGGATATCGTAGAAGTCAACAAGGTAGCTGAGCATACGCACTCTGACAGGGGTATCCGGGCTGCAGAGGGCGTAAAACTGTTTTGCATGCTTCGGAAAACGATTCGGGTTAGGCAGCACGAGGCCCTCGTTGCGGAGAGAGACAACGGGCTCAACGGGCATTTTGGGATTTCGCAGGTTCTGGTTCCGGATGTAGGCCATTTTCTGCTCATGTTTCGCATCTGAGTCGTTAATGCGGCGGATGAGATTCGCCTCGGTCGCATCGACGCATGCTCGGATGAAGGTGCGGATTGAGGCGAACTCAGCGTTGAGCTGGTGATCTTGGATGTTCCTGGAGTCGATAAACTCGTCCCGCAGTAGGTACGGATTGTCTGTGGAGGCCGTCATCGCGGCGGGCGTCCCGTGGTGGTTGGATCGATATAATTTATTGCTGAACTTGTATGAGGAAGGTCGTAATGCTTGGTGCATCCGGAGCTGAAGAGTGGCAAGTGCGCGCGGCTGTGCGGAAAATCAAATAGTCCGATTGGAAATCACTGTATGTGTCACGTGGTTAGCAACAACCACGTGTCGCAGTGTAGTTCGGCCAACGGCAAAGGACGGCCGGGCTGTTCTGGAGATCGAACATTGCAGAAGTAAGCATCGATGCGACAGTACGAAGGGTCGTGCAAATCGCTTGTGTACTACACCGAGGGAGTCTGAGATGACGACGCATGCACCACGCAACCGCTCGCCGGCTGACCGACTATCAGTTCCGCGATCCAGACTTCCCTCCCCGCCTTCGATGGAAAGGTGGCCCTTGGGTCTCTGGAGGCGAATCACATATGGCTCGATGTATCGGCCGCCGTCCAAACTATGAGATAGATGACCGACCGCCACGAGCGTGAAGATGATTCCAGGCTGATATCAGAGGCCGGTGAAACTGGCGTGAGGTGTTCTTAACGACAGATTTACACGTTCGCCCAACCCATCTGAGTCCATGTCCGTGACAAGCAGAATGACACGACAGACGGAAGCGGAGTTCTTAGTTTCTCTATGATTGTGAATTCTACCTCTGCATTCGCATTGTCGATGTTGGAAAACCCGGTGGGAAAAACCAGCATCAAGGCAGAAGCATGTCGTTTTAGATACAAATAACGAACCGCAAAAATAGCACCTCAAGGACACAGACAACCAGTCGATCAATAGAACCGAGAACGCGAGTCATCAGTAACTCAGACAGGTGGGTTGTTCTGCAACTCACTCAGGCTATCACGTAGGCGCTCTGCCAGAGATGACAACTCCGTCCGTCGCGCCATTTGCCTGTCTGGTTCGGAACCGATCTTCAAGACTTCGGCGTCCGACATGTGGGAAATGACGGCCGGGGAGAAGAAACCTGGCACCACAGCGAGAATGTGCCTCTCAATGACTTGACGGCAAACGTTGTCGACAAACGTCTTGCGCGATACCTAAAGATGATCATTAGCAAAATTACAGCGTCATCTGTCCACAAGCTCGCTTCCCTTATAATACGCCACCATCCCCTCCAGCGCATCCGTGCACGCGAAGTCATCCATGTTGACAACCACTCGGCTCGTCAGCGCGCCCATGGCTCGGTTTATGTCGTCCGGGTTGTTGCTGACGTGGAATTTGCCGTGCCAGTCTTCACGAATAGCTTCCTGAAACGCGGACTGGACCGCGCCTTTCTGGAGATTGGCCCGAGTCTTCTGGATATTGTCCGTGTAATAATGATTGTAGGTGATCGGCTGTCTTCTTTCGTCCTCCCATAGTCGTGTGAGTTCCTCGCGAGACCGAGCAGTCGCCTCTTCAAGACTTTGAAGACAAACTGCAGTGACAGCTTGTCGCAGCTCGTCCTCCGGTATCACGACCTGTAAAACTTGGAGAATCCAGCCCTCCACCAACGAAACGACACCTTGTACGTGCTGCTGCGCTAATTCCTGCCATGGGCCAGACTGTTCATGGAATAGCTCACTGAGAAGATTGTGACTATAGTTACCAGGTAACTCCAGCCCCCGCGTCTTCACGTACTTCTGCTAGAGTCAGAAGCCTTTCGAACAAAGTTCAGGGCGTGAGCATACCTTCTTGACCAGCGCGTGCAGACCTTTTTTCGTGATGAATATCTGCGTCGGCTCGGTACCGTTGATCGACTGATTATCTGTGTCCCCAGCAGGCACTACCTCTACAATTCGTCTCTTGGATCCTTTGAGCCGCATCTTCTGAGCGAAATCCTCGTTGGCCTTGTGCACGAGAGCACGTAACCGCGTGTCGTTTTGGAAGAACTCGGCGTTTGCCCCCAAATAGTGGCCGTTCAATGAGTCGCTGGCCAACTGATGAAAACGCATGCTGATCTGCACTAGGTACGACCGTATGTGCTGCAATGTCGACCGTTCAGGACCCAACTGTCGCAACGTCGTTTCGGCTATGACCAATTGTTGCTTGATTTCTTGCTTCACCTGCGGAATCTCCTTTTCGATGTGCGTGTAAAGAAGTTCCTGAAGGTATGCTCTTAACCGCGGGGCACCAATCCGTTCAGAACTGACCCGTTGCTGTTGCCAGACTGGCTGGGCGAAGAAATCCGTCTCCAGCTGAGAGATAGCGTCGGTAGACAGGCCAGCTTCGAGTTCCTTCGGGCTGGGGTTCTTGAGCAAAAAGAACCCAAGACCCAATTTGATGCTGTCCTCATTATTGGCCAACCGTGCGATCCTGTTCTCCGTACCTTTGTTGATCAAGTCGGGCTTCGTGATGATGCCAATGGTGCGCCGGCCGTGGGGATCGTGCTTGCGGGATTTCCTGATGACAGGCTGATTCGCGACATCGTTTCCTGCTTGAACAACAGCAAGGATAATGGTTCTGTGGCTTTCCATGTAAGTCTCCACTAGGCGATGGACGATGTCAATGTCCTCCGGTGACTGTTCATCGCTCTCCACAGAAATCAAGCCTGGCAAATCGACAATGGTAAGATGCAAGCCGACGGGACCACGAACGTCGATTCTGAGTACATCCAAAGCAAAGCTACGAGCATCTTCTGAGTCACAGAAGCCGCGGATACCCATGAGGGCGGCCACTTCCTCAATGACACGAGGCAGGACGTTGAAGTCCTGGATGACGTTGCGATACTTCTCCAAAGTCTCTCGCATCTCGGGGCAGCGGTTCGTGCCGGGCCGGATGGTCGCCGTGATCTCCATGGGACCCGTGCAATGACGCAAGACGATCTCGGTAGCGAATCTGGTACACAGCCCGTCTTGACGTGGGAAAGGAAGCCCTGTCACACGTTCGAGTACTGAACTTTTGCCCGTGGATTGGTCTCCACATACGGCCAGCTGAGGCAATGGTATGTGGTCGCCAATGCCATTAGCACGGATTTGATCGATTTGGTTCAGCCTGAAGGTAGACCTGGCAGAGCTCAGCGGCACCGACGGGTTTACTGATGTGATGATGGCCATGTTAGCAGTGATTTTTTTTAAAGCAGATAAAAGATAGTCTTCACACAACAATTCACGCCAGCCTGGTCTACCATATCACTTCCTCCTCGCTTATATATCGAAGACGGAGTCCAAGTCGTAGAAGTGAGAACAGCAATGTCACATGTTAGGCAAGCAATAACAGTACACGCGATCATACGAGCAGGCTGTGAAGAAGGAATGCTTTAGCCCACAAAAATGAAGAAGGCGTTGGACCTGAAAGATGTACCGAGGGTGTCCCTCGCAGGTGCAATCCAGACTTCGGTCGTTGGATCTGGACTACAGGGTACCTGTACTAGAACAAGTACTAGAACGCCGGGTAACTAAGGAAACCTGCGACTAGGGACTGTCCTTCAGCACTGCCTCGGCTGAAGACGTACATCTTTCGATATCGAGATGCGTATGTAGGTGTCGTTGAATTTCAAGATTCCCGCCCATCCGACCTGACATGGAGGCTTTCCCGGGAAAATGTAGCTCACGACAAACTCAGACACACATGTGCCAACAGAGTATATTCCAGACTGTGCACAACTCAAGATTCAGTCACCAAAACTATGTGAGAGTCCAGGCTCATTCGTCTGCGAAATGGCCGGCATGCGCAGACTCTAATGGGCAGGGAATGCCTATGGACCTACCTTTGTTGCGTCTTTGGTGGGGTCTGATATGATGACAGCTCTGGAGTCCCATGTGATGGCTTCGTCACGAACTCAAAGTGGTCTTTTCTGTTGTCTGAACGAGAGCGTGTTCCATTCACAAGGACTATAACAACGAACACGAAGCCGGCCTAGACATACTACAAAGGTTCAGAGGCATCGTATGTTGCGTTGTCGAATGATTCGATGCTTCTGCGCTGTGTCGATAACGCTGGCGAGCATCCTGCTGGCCAACCGAGCGCGATGGTACCTTTGGTAGCTGGATGAAGCTTAAAGCATGTTGAGTATGAGTGGCTTCCGGATGCGCAACTGCGCACCGGCATGGCGAGAGACGATCAAGTTTGCCATGAGTACGGAGAGGCTGGATGCACAGATCAGCCAGCAGCGGAACTACACACCACCTACATCAACACACTAACCGACGACAACCCCCACGCACCCTCGTGCCATCGACAGCAGGACCGGCTTTGGCCGCCGACCGAAACAGGTCGTACAACAATCTGCGTACAGTCGGAGGTGAAGACTGATGAGGAAAGCGAACGAATACCGTCATCATGCCTCGCCTGCCGAACCAAAACAATTCAACACACGCAAAAGAACAGTGCATGCCAGCACTTCCCACACCCACAAGCCTTGAAAGTTTACCAACAAGAAGCGAAGCCGAGGCGCTTCTCTACCCACGTCAAGACATTGGACAAACAACTCAGGCGCATGGAGAAACGTATCACTAGAACGCTTACGAAGAGTAAACCAGGTCCAAATGCTACTTTGCAGTCCCGATCCCACATACCGCCTGCAGCCACAAATTCCCTCGGGGATCCTAAGTACAATGCCAGAAAAAGACGGGCCAACAACACCTTGAGCCAAGCCCTGGATCACTGGGCCGAACTTCCCGCCGCGGTGACGGTCAGTCCCCTAGACAACAAGTTCAACAACCCGAAACCCCATCTGGTGTATTTGCGGCGGTTTCCCTCTCCAGTCCCTTCCCCCCACCTTTCTGTTTAAAGTTTATCGACCCGGCAGAGTCACAAAAGGTGAGAGCATGGGGAAACTGTAATTTGCACCAAAAAAGAAATGATAACGACATACGGCCTTCTATGTATGCCAATAGGTATGCCCTCTTGGCATCCGATACTTCGCCCCAAATTGATTTCGCTTGCGGGGTAAAACATATCATTGGCGGAAAGAATGGGGTAAAGGACGTGAAGGTTCATTCCACATGTCAAAAGCTTCGAAACAATATGTGAACCTTGCCTGGATAGCGTTTCCATGTTTGCTCCGAGGCTACTGTGGATTAGGCGGCTGTCCAGAGTCAAATAATTATGAAGGCGCTCGACGTCACAAAGAAGGGGGGAATATCTTAAGATGAAACATAGAAGGTGTGTTGTTACAGTACATGATTAGACCTAGAAGAAAACGGCATATGTAAATGTTGCTGCCGTATCCCCGTCTATATATATTGCTCAAGTATTTCACTCTCTCCACTGCTTTTGATCATCTTCAACGCTGGCCAATTTGGACCACACACCACACATTTCACATCAAACTCTCGCCTAGTCTCAATCGCGAATATGGAATTCGCTGCGAATTTTGACCAGATATCGAGTGATTGGTCTACAACTTCTCGTGACCGATTGACGACACTGCCACAAATGAATCAAGCTTCCTCACAACTGAATTATCAGTACTATATCCCTCAGAAATCCCCCCTGGATTTCGTTCATGTCACTGAAGATGCGGTCTCGGATCTCTCCCGTTACAACCCTTGGGACGGTCCATCCCAGATTCGCCTTGATGGGGACCACGGAAAAATTCGCACTAGTGCGACTGGTCACTACGACACTTCTGACAGCGAGTTGCACCGTCTCACACTTTCTGTGGGCACAGAAGAGACGAAGTTCAAGTGGGCGCGGGACAAGAAAGGAGCAGAATTCTTGGTTGAGCATCATACACGGCATGACCGCAACGGTCACAGCTACTGCGAGACCGGTACGCGGAACGAGAATGGTGCCTGGTCCTTGATTGTACGGTGGTTTTTCGGCTATAAGTAGCTTGATCTTGTACAAGATTGCGTCCGGTGTACGTATGTAGCTTATCAACTATTCACCATATGTTTCTTTGGTACTGTCATCTGACCGTTCACCGCCCTGTTTACGACAATTCGTCAGAGATGGCATACGTTGACTTCGCCGAGGTGGGGCGGGATCGACGCCTCTCCTGCAGATCAGATCGTTTTCCGTCCGGAGAAAGAGTAGTTAAAACAGTATGGTGGACTAACATGATAACGTGGTTCATCAGTGAGCGACGCACTTTTCCCACTTTCATCACCCAACAACTTCTAAGCACCCTTTCTTCATTAAAATAATGTCGTATCCTAGTCCGGAAACCAGAATGTCTCTTGCAGTCGAAGCGATTCAATCGACCCAAAAATAAAGTATCCGCCGCGCCGCAAAGCATCACAATCTACCGCAGTCTAGCATTCGTCACAGAATGAACGGTCGAACTGCGAAAGCTGACAGCACGAACGCGCACCTGAATCTGGCCAAGACCGAGGAGGAGGCAATTGTTCAATACATTATTGAACTAGATTCCCGAGAATTTCCCCCCGGCGGGCTGATGTGGAAGAAATGGCCAATACACTGCTCCGGAAGCGTGGAGGCCGACCGGTCGGGAAGCGTTGGACAGAACGCTTTATCAAGCGACGTCCAGAGCTCAAGACGCGTTTTTCTCGCGTCTATGACTATCAGAGAAGCCTCTGCGAAGATTCTGCGATTATTGAGCCATGGTTCCGACTGGTGGCCAATATGCGATCAAAATACGGCATCCAGGACTGCGATTTCTACAACTTTGACGAAACCGGCTTTATGATGGGGATGATTCGCCCTGGAATGGTGGTTACACGCTCCGATCGGACTGGGAAGCCAAAGAATATCCAGCCCGGTAATCGAGAATGGGCGACAGCGATTTGTTGTGTTGGTGGTGATGGTTACGCAATGCCGCCTTTTTTGGTGGTCCAGGGCCGCTCCCACCTCGCCAGTTGGTACTCTGAGACCCAGATTCCGGACACCTGGGTAGTCAAAACAACTTCCAATGAATGGACAAATAACGAGACTGGTCTAGAATGGCTTCAGCATTTCGATAAACATACGAAGCCGCGACTGAGAGGCGTATATCGGGTGCTAGTGGTTGATGGCCACGAAAGCCACGTCAGCAGCGATTTTGAAGAGTATTGCAAAGAAAATAAGATTATAACTCTTTGTTTACCTTCTCATTCATCACATCTTACTCAGCCTCTCGACGTTGAGTGTTATAGTGTGTTAAAGCTGAGATATGGCTCTCAGATTGAGCACTTTATTAAGGACCGGATTACACACATCATCAAACCGGAGTTCTTCCTCGCGTTTAAAGCCGCCTTCTTTCAAGCCTTTAGTCCAGAAAATGTGTTTGGAGGTTTCAGAGGGGCTGGGCTTATTCCTTATGACCCCCAAGCTGTGCTTTCAAAGCTTGATGTGCAGTTACGGACTCCAACAGCCCCGAATACCCCGGTTGAGTCACCCAACACTTGGATTTCGAAGACACCTCAAACCACTAACGAGGCTCTCTATCAGTCTTCGCTTATAAAGGAGAGAATATCTAGGTATCAGGGAAGCTCGCTAACTCCAATTTATAATGCAGTTGATAAGCTTTCTCAAGGTTTACAGTCTGTTTCTCATCTAACTGCCCTTTTACAAGAGGAGGTACAATATCTTCGGGACGCAAATACAGCTCTTAGTAAACGGCGGAGAGCTAAAAGAACCCGACTACAGGATAGCGGTGCACTGGATGGACCACAAGCTAGGGAAATCATGACTGAAAACGGGATTGTTGAGGAAGAAGGCTGTAATGAAGAAAAAAACAAGGGGTCTTCAAAGCGTCGTCGGACAAGTTTGCGACATTGTGGTATCTGTCGTAAGACCGGCCATAACGCAAGAACCTGCCCAGAGACTGAACAAATTAGCAATTCAAGTGATTCTGAGTAGGTTTAATTAATTTAATTGATTGTGGTTGAGAAAATGAAGATTTGAGCAGTGATATTAGGAAAAGTGCGTCGCTCACTGATGAACCACGTTAAGGATGTTGCTTTCATCTGGATCTGCGGCTGTGGCGTTTGCTTCCGTACGGAAAGCAGCCCTTCGACCTATTTTACGGCGTCCTCAGCTTGGGTGGTGATCATGATGTGTAGATGGACCGGCAAGGTGAGGCAGACTCGATCATCGATCTGATGAGCGAGGAATCGCTTCGCAGTCTTCTTCCAGGAGGTCCGGACATTTGGGAGAAGAACAAGGTGACGACGGCGAGTGAACTGCGGCACTTGAGACAGAAAGTCGGCCTCGGCTCCTACCGGCCGGCGGGCGACATTTGGAGGGGCTCTCGTCGCTCCGAAGCTCTTGGTTTCGTCAGGGTGAACACAGCGATATCGCGTATCTTGGCGAAATAACTGTATGGATTGATTGTGCTTGATGTGTGTGTCTAGAAGGGAAGAATCTCAAACGGGTGAAGTGAGGCCGGGTCATAGCCGTCAGCCACAGATCGCCACCTCACTTGCCACAGCCAGATCCCGACGTGTTATTCCGACAGAGGAAAAGAGATTGTACACGGATCAGACCCCAACGCTTCGAAACGCGCTACGTGGCACTAGCACTATCCACCGCGTGGCGACCCTGCGCACGTCCCAACGCAATAGATCTCAAGCCAGATTCAACGTCCATCACCGTTACGAAGGAGGTAGTAGCTACAAGCGACGAGGACCTACCATCACAAAAGGTGCAAAAACCATCCGCAAAAGCACGCCTAAACCAGACATACTAAGAGATAACTAAAGATATAATTAAGTAAGCAACTAAGACTACTAGTAGTAGTTAGCAGGCAACCATATAAGCTGTAACCTTAGCTAAGGAACGCATGAAGCCTATAGAGGATAACACTAAAGGGCTGCTCCTAACAATAGCTAAGTAGACCAGAAAGCTACACATAGCAGTTAAGATCATATTCAATATGTAGAAGAAGTTAGAAACATAGAATAAGAACATTAAGGTAGAGCTATAAGTAGCTACTATAAAGCTACAAACAGTTAAGAGTAAGCTATAAGTTATTAAAAGAGAGCTATAAGCAATAAAAGAACGTATAGAGGATAAAAGCGCTAAGATAAGCAAGAACCTTAAAGCAATTATAGTAGTAGCTGCAACATAGAACAGCTTAAATATGTTATATGTAGATATCACTTGAAGCAGCTTAGTTAAATAAAGCTATAACTTATAGGTAGCTACGTTAGGCACTATAACGCTTCTAAGCTGTAGCAAAACCTTATTCTATATAATCAATATATTAAGAGTTAAAAGAGGTAGTAATAAGCTTAACGTAGGTTAGATCTAAGCTGCAGTAGAGAAGGAGATATGCATAATAGATAGATAGGGTAGCTAGCGCTATTAGGCTATCACAATAGACCTAAGGAATGCAGATAGGATCTAGATTATTTGTTGCAATAATACTAAGCATAAGCTTATTAAGCAGATTATAGAAAAGAGCTTTAGCTTTAGAACATAAGTCCTATAGGATAAACTCTATCCTATAAAGATTAATAACGTAAAGCAAACTAAAGTGCTAGATGAGAATAGGAATATTAAGGCTGAAGCAGCAGAGGCACTTAGCTAAGTAAATAAGACTACTATTACTAAGATATCCTAGCTTAGTAAGAAAGATATACCTAAGGCGTATAGGTCTATAGTTATATTTATAACTAAGGCTAGTGATACGTATAGGCTGATCTCTGAGGGCTTCTTTCACGTCAGAAGGGAGTCTAGCATAACGATAGCGTTTAAGCAGCAGCTATATCCTCAATAGTACTATAAATGCTAGCAGATCGCTAGGTATAAGGCGTACTAGTGCGAAAACCCCTAGGTATGCAGGCGCTACGCTAAGGTAGGCTACTATCATAGTGAATGCTATGAGATAATTATAAAATATATACTATATAGCAGACCGCATAAGTTATTTAGTAAGAACTATCTAAAGCTATATCTACATTCCTATAAGTAGGAAGGTTTAGATTCTTCAGCTTAACGTGAGGAAATAAGCTATAGTGTATAAGAGTTTAATAAATAATAAAGCGTTATATAACTTCACAGCTATAGCAGTGCAGGAACTATAAGCGTAGAAGATAGAAGGTAAAGTTATTACTATTCTAATAGGATATAGCAGGTAGATAAGGATAATACTAATAGAGTAGAGGGATAAAGGAAGATAGGGGATCAGAAGTTTGCTATAGGTAAACAGAGATATAGAGGCAGAGCAGCTGCTTATAGCTTCGCTAGATATCATAGTAGCTATCATCTAGCTTCTAGACTGAAGACTGCTAGTAGCATTAGTATACATACTAGTATAGAACTTGCAAATACTTTAATAGGCATATAACCTGCTGAGGCAAGCTATTATAAACGTTTAAAGAGGAATAAGCGAAAGGGTAGATATCATCCTAGTAGGAGACTTTAATCACTATAACTATCTATAGGGAGGCGAAAGTATGTTAGAGGATAGGCAAGGCGAGGTAGACCTAATTATTGATCTGATGAGTGAGTACTTGCTTCGCAGCCTCCTTCCGTAAGGTATAAAGACGTAAGAGAAGAACGAGGTAGTAATAACGATTAACCTATCTCTTGTATTAGAGGAGATAGCTAGGATAATAGTGCGATATAAGATATATCTAAAGGACTACAGCTTAGACTATTATGCAATTAAGACGATTTTCAACATTATAGCACCTAAGGCAGAAAGTTGTCCCTAACTCCTACTAAAGAATATGCTGTAGAAGCAGATTAATAAGAGGGTAGAATTAAGTCTTTAGCAGGTGCTATCTAGAGGTATAATGCAAGAGCAGATAGACTAATTAATATCAGCTATATGTGAGGTAGTAAAGGTACTAACACTAACAGCTAAGCTGTCTTAATATGCTAAGAGGTAGTAGATAGCTAACCTCACTTAGCTCTAATAGATCTATACGTAATAGAGAAACTAAGTAAGGGTGGAGAGGAGAGTAGGTAACAGACAGCTAGAACTTAAAGAATAAGCATATGTAGCAGCAACATAGTATTATAATGCTATTTAGCAACAGAAGAAAAGCTACTAAGAGGACTTTCTAGCTGATAACGCTAATATCTAGAAAGCTACAAAATACCTCAACGCTAGTAAAGAGGCGTCTTTCGACAAGATACCCTAACTAAAAAGGGCAGATAGCTCTCAAACAGGAGATGCTATAGAACAGGCTGAAAAGCTGCTTTCTATATTCTTCCCTCCCCTTCTAAGCAACATTGAGGATGAGGGGATATAACCGCAGAGATTGCTAGTGCCTTTCCCTAACCTTATGCTAGGAGAAGTAGAGAGATAGCTTTTTGTAGCTAAGTTATAGAAAGCTCTTAGAGAGGATAGTCTGCTAGTAGTAGTATAGAAGCATATATAGCTAGTAGTAAAGGAGAGGGTGCTTATACTCTTCTAAACCTCGCTAGATAAAGGGGTGTTACTGAGGTAATAGCGATATATAAAGATCATCCTGCTGAAGAAACTAAATAAAAGCGACTATAGCATAGCAAAGGCCTAGCAACTAATCTTACTTCTCTTGACGCTTAGAAAAGTACTAGAATTAGTCCTAGCAAAGCGTATCTCACATGCTGTTGAGACGTTCAGCCTCCTTCCTATAAGCCACTTTAGCGCTCATAAGTAGAGATTAATAGAGTAAGCACTAATACTACTATAAGAGTATATCTATAGAGCGTAGAGAAAGAGAAAGGTAGTTAGTCTAGTTAGCTTTAATATTAAGGGAGCATATAATAGTATATATAAAGAGAGGCTACTTTAAAAACTTAAAGCTTAAGGTATCCCTTAGAAAGTAGTGAAATAGGTTGACGCTTTTTGTTCCTATCGTATAGCAAGCATACTAGTCAACAGTCATAAGTCTAAGGCTTATCTGTTACTATAAGCTAGGCTACCTTAAGGCTTACTGCTATTACTAATACTCTTCCTCTTCTTTAACGCTAACCTTATATAGCACTAAATTGATAAAAACAGGGGCGTGCTAGCTTTTGTTGATAACTATATAGCATAGGTTACTAGCTGATCATATGAAGCAAACCACTAGGGCATCTAAGACATTATCGACTGAGCACTTAAGTGAGAATGATGAAGCAGGGCGACCTTTAAGACAGATAAGACAGCTATTATCTACTTCACATGCAACTAGAGGCTACTGCTAGATATAACTAGCTTCATTATTAAAGGTGATACTGTCTGACTAAAGGACTACGTTAAAGTACTAGGGGTGACGATAGATATAAAGCTTTATTGCGAAAAGCATATTATAGATGTAACGACGAAAAGATTAGAAGCTATGCTAGGGCTTAGGCAGCTTAAAGGTCTGTTACTAGCGACAGCTAGATAGCTCTTCGTTGCTGCTATAGCACTAACGATAGACTATACGTTAAACGTCTAGAGATATAGATATTAAGTAATATAGGTGAGAGCAATCAACTAGGTATAGAGGATTAAAGCCTAGGCGATTATAAGGACCTTAAATATAGTAGCTATAGCAGTTACTAAAGTAGAGGTAAGCATTTAATCAGCATGAGAAAGATATAACAGGAGGTTAACAACATTCTAGGTGAGAATGTAAAGTCTTCCTAAAACGCATCTACTTTAACGTCTGCAGCTAGTAACCTTTAAATAGTTTCTATTACCTTTTTAGTTAATAGTAGAAGCATTCTATAACCTACTACTTAACAGGCTAGAGACTATTAAAGCATTTTTAATAGCCTTATAGGAAGAAAGAATGCATATAGAAGTTAACGATAACGTAGCTAAAGCATTAGAGGCAATCTAATTAGGATAGGCAGTAAGGATAGCAATAGGGAGCTTAGCAAGAAACAGGGTTATAAGCTATAGAATAGCTATAACGCTACCTATATTATTTAGAGGGGGTAGTAGCGTTATAAAGGCCTCACGCATACTTGCTCTGAGAATAGAGTAGAACCTATATGTAGTAGAGCTAGTAGCACTAGTAGAAGTAGTGAAGTCTCTTCTATAAAAGCTTAAATACTAGGCTATCCATATGTTCACCTGTAATAAAGCAGCTATATTAGCTATTTATAACCTGTAGTAGCAGTTAGGTTAATAAGAGATTTGCTAACTATACGCTAGCATGCAAGCTCTTTAGAGAAAAGGCAACAGAGTAACACTCTTCTAGCTTCTATTAGCAGTAGAATCAGACCTATTGAAAGCAGCTAAAGTAGCAGCAAAGGAAAGTATAAGACTAAGCAAGACGCTGCAGAAGAAAGCTACTAGAGCCTACTTAACTGCACTTAGGATCGCTTTATAGAGCGTGCTGCAGAAATAGTAGAGCACTTCCTCTTTCGCTGCATATAGTAGACAGCATAGCAGACTTAGATGCTTTAGCAGATAGAATCGCATCGAGGGAATCTATCATACTTTCTTAGAGGAAAAAGCGCATCTAATGCTGATGATTAGACGCTATATATAGACGCTATTAAAGAGATAATCAAGTTTGCTATAAGTATAGAGAGGCTGGATGCATAGATCAGCTAGTAGCAAAACAACGTACAACCTATACTAATACACTAACTAACAACTTCCCCCTATACACCTTCATACTATTAACAGCAGGACTAGCTTTAGCTGCTAACGATAGGACGCTAAACACTTTAAGAAACAACCTTAAGATAGCTTATTACTAATACTATAAGCAACTGCAGCACTAGCAAGGAGTCTTAAAGGTAACATATATAAGGATAGAAAGTACTTATACAAGCTTCTAGGAGATAAAGACATAAACGCAGATAGAGATCATATAGATAATCATTTAAGCCCTAAATAGCTTAGCTAGAGCGTAATAAACTATATATATATATAATCACTCCGCGCCCTACTGCCTCTCAACCAGCAAGGGCACAAGAACGAGCCCAGCCGCGCAGAAGGGCAATACAATATACAATACCCATCGCCAAACTATGTTCTAAGCAATATCACCCCACAGCATAAGATCAACGCAATTACCAAACGCCTATACCGCCTAGCTGAAGATAGATCGTATCAATAGATAAATCAGCAAGTTCGAGAAAGGCTTCTCACGCGCTGCCAGCAAGAAAGATACCCAGACGAAAGAAGAGTAAGCTTTCCAGCGCAAAGCTCTTCTCTTCCCTTCTTAGTGCTATATCTTTAATATAGTATGCACCAACAAGCTGCATACTAAGCTATAGCATGAGGTGCTAGATATAGCCAAGGCTAAGCAGTTCTTATAGGCACTAGTCCTTGCCTAAACACATCTATTGCGAAGCACCTCATTAATAGCTAGCTATAAACAGCCCCAGCTAGAACTAAGGGTGGTTCTTCCCCTTTGCGCGGTGGCATATATACGCTAGGAAGGGTGTCCATCATATCAAAAGAGCCACTATTATATCTTTAGCGAAGCTAGTGTGGACGTAACTAAGGGTCGCCTATGCGCTAGGCAGGCTGCAGCAGGCTGTCTCCTGCCTAGAATTTATTTAAGCCAACTAGGCAGCCAAATACACAACTCACTAGATGCGTGTGCACTAGGGGGGAAACACTCATACTATGCAGACCTTAAGCCGTTGCAAAGCCTATATATATAGTGCATCTAACACCATCAGGCGATGAGATCAGAAGGCCTAACGCTGTAAACAGACGATAGTTGCGACTGCACTCATAAGGTGCATTGATTTTTCAACATACGTACATATATGCGTCTACTCTCCCTTAAAAATCAAAGCCTTTTCAATCCTAAGTTGAATTAAGACCCTACTAACTCCAAGACGAAGAGCTCAAAATAGCTTCCCAAGTATATGTGCGATTTGCGAACCTAGTATCCCTATAGAAGCGACTACCTAGCAGCTATGCGTTTACTTTCCTCCTATCGCTAGAAAGATCCTAGATGACTACCCTAGGGCTATAAGGTGACTAAATCAGCTTCAGCACAAGTAGAAATAGAGTGAGCTACTATATAGGATACATCCTAAGTAAGCTGAAAGATGCTTGCACTAAATAGCTAGCAACTCATATAAGTATATAGATTACTCCTATACCCTCGCCTTATCTATTTTCATAACTATTGTTGCTATAAGTACGTTTAGTGCTGCTATAGTTTATCTATATGCTCTAAACCTATTATACGTAGTATCTACGCACACTTAGGTAAAGCAATTGAATAGAATATCGCTAAACAGCACCATGCTTTCTCCGCCTAGTTTTCCACCCTGATGGTCTGGTCGAAATGGGAATTTCAGTAATAGCTTATCTACTAATCTTTTGGAGGCTAGCAACTATCACTTATGCGCTAAGCAGCCACTTAGGCAGCAGATGCCTAGATTTAATATGCTTAAAGCAGCGCCTAGCGATTTCATAGGCCTATGTTACTAAGAGAACAGGTATATAACCCTTCTAGATATCCCAGCTAACAAACTATCTAATAGAGGCACTATATATATTTATAGTATACTATTCCTAAGGGCAGAAGATTCTTTGTTTAATATGTTTAAGAAATAGATAGTAGACGGAAAGGGTAGAGATAGAAGAGGTCAGCTTCTTGCAACTAGATACTACGATAACAGGCAATGCTACTAAGTTAATAGCAGACCTATCTTGCTGTAGAGATAACAGCAGTTTAGGAAAGCTGCAATAAACCCCTAAGGTGCTAACCTATAGTATCAAGTAGTTATCAAGCTTCCTAAAGACCTACTAGAAAGGACATTATATAGTATATACTTTATCTAAACCTAGCTAACTCTTAAGCCGTCCTCAGTGTCCAAATCATAGTTGGGGAAGTATAGAGACTTTCCTAAACAAGGATCTCTACGTGAGGCAGTATACCTAACTTCAAAAGATGTTGTGAAGTCGGAAATCTATAGCAGCTGCGCTATAATCGAAGTTAACTCTAACACTAGAGTAGATTCAGCTACAACTAAAACATATATCGCAAATCAAGACGTTAATACTATTAGGATTAAGCAGCAATTAGATAATCTTTTCCTAGTATGAGGAATGCTTATACTGAGGTAGCATCGAGATGATTATACATATTTCAAGTCTCTATCGAACTAGCCTTATAGTTGCAAAATAGACATAAGGATACTGCAGAATATATACCTAAGCGATGTAAGCTAGTGTTATCACAGTTTAATGCCTAAGAACACAACCTAGATACAGCTACAACTGAAATCGCTTTCTAGAGGTATTAACGATCTCATCTGCCAGCCTTCAGCTTCGGCTAGATTTACGTTTCTAGTTGTAACTGATTCTGCATCGTTAGTTGTTAACTAACGAAGGGACCACATCAGTAAATACCTTCACAGTTTGCAGCCTAAAGAGATATAGAGATGAACAACATATAGCACCTACTTACTAGGCATTGCTATACTAAATATCTTCTGGGTTTAGTAAGCTTAGCACGTATTGCGGACGTAGTGGTCTCAATAGAAGGGGTAAATAGCAACTACTTCAGACTGCAGGGTAGTCTGCAGCTGATGAATTAGACGTGCCTACTTCGTTGCAGGTCTAGATGACCGACTCCATATGAATTTGACGGCACTGTGACGTCACTGAGCACGTCTCATAAGGCTCACGCCGCCGGAGGCTCAGGCAAGGAAGACTGTTGTTCCCTGCTGGCCACTT
Organism: Colletotrichum sp. SAR11_59; assembly: GCA_025328345.1. Taxonomy (NCBI): domain Eukaryota; kingdom Fungi; phylum Ascomycota; class Sordariomycetes; order Glomerellales; family Glomerellaceae; genus Colletotrichum; species Colletotrichum sp. SAR11_59. Next base: position 190,877 of record JAKMXC010000020.1, read on the forward strand.
GAATCGCCGGCTGTCAAACTGCATTGCATTAGGTCCGGGGTAGGGGATGTCCCGCTGCGACCGTCGCTGAACTTGGTGTTTTGGTACAGACCCGGTGCCTGAACGGCATGCGCCTCAGAATACGCCAACCATGCCTGACCTGCCAGGTGGTGTGGCTGACCGAGGGAAACGGCCAGACAATCCACCGCCGTGCGCTGTGTGTTCCAAGTACATACGCCTGGTGGTAACGGTACCATCGGCAGCTCGGTCGACCCACGCAACCGCTGGAAAGAGCGCACCACACCACCCTAGGTAGGGAACGGGCCAACCGCCCCCATAACGGGCGCTAGTCTAAGGCTGACACTGCAGCAGAGAGTGAGTTGAGCGACGACGACCCTGCAACTAGATCACGATAAGGAGCAGCCGCTTAGAGCATGCTACACCGCTCGCCTGCCTGTGCCGTCGCCTCGTCTGAAGAGCACACTACTTCAGCCAACCTGCGCCCGAGGTATCGTTTGGCGGGTGTCGTCCGGAGCTCTCTCTGCATAGACTGCGTCCGAATGTGCCAGCCCACAAACCAGCGTTTGGGCACCGTTGCGGAAGGCCGGCTGGCTGCAAGCGATTTGTGTCGCTATCTACGTCTCGGGCTGTTAAGGTAACTGTATATCACGCGGCTACGACGCGTCCTAGCCTGCGAACCACTAACTCTCCCAACGCATCCCTCATCCAGCCAGCACATTCGCAAAGAGACACGCAGCTAATACCATCTAGGACTCCAAGGGGGCGGTCGTATCACTAAAGCAAACAGCAGACAATCTCTAGCGGTCCTTAATTTAAGAGCAACCTATCGCTAATCATTTGCATATAGAGACATAGTGCTGCTATTAACTATACCTAGCGTCGTTCACCAGCTGTCGACGCTTAGGTTAGTCCCTTCATGTACTATCTGTAAACAAGCAAAATAGATATTGCAGATGTTAACACAAGGTATAGATACGTTCAGGGTCTGCAACTGATTATCTCCAGTCGTGAACGTGCTCGACATCAGCGCGCCACCAACACGCGGAGAGAGCGTACTACAGCTTTTGTGTTACAAGCGGACTTGTGCTTAAGCGGAACCCTCTTCTGAAAGTGACGCAGTCGAAAAGCCTCGTCCATGACGCTGTTTCAAGCTAACATCAGTGCTATCGCGAGAGCGATCAAGGTGCCATGACTGGCCCCTCCCAACAATGAGTCGGCACCTTACGTCCTCCAGATGCGAAGGTGGCGGCCGTGCTGGCTTCGCCAGCGGTCGCTGTAACTAGGAGATTCTCTCCACCTGGGGCCCTTGCCTCCCAGCTTGCCTTAGCGGGGCCAGCGGTCCACTGCGCTGTTGGGTGCAAAGCCCTGTGGGGCCGGACGCAACCGGTGTGATGGGCGCAAGGCGTAACGCAATGTACGGGGCGGCCGGACCACGCTCTGTGCTTCTCATTCTGAGGAAGCTACTCCGCCCGCGGTGGGACCGGGCCGTACCGATTACCCCGCCAGACAACTCGATGTCGAGAACGAAGTGCTACCTCCGACAGATATCACAGCCATCGACATTAGAACGAGAAACAGCAGAAATCCAGCTGTAAGGCCCGTCACTTCACAGATTACGCAAATCGATTGTTCCAATCTTTTAGACAAGTACCGATACGACTGAGGGAAATAGGCAAGCTTTGAGACACGATGTCTTTTACCTGATGACCGAAACCATACTCAACCTAGCGTATGCAAGCAGAATCTTACCATGGGATGCGGAGTGAGTTGCATGACATCGACCGATCGCGTGAATTTGCGCCGAAGTGCCGTCGAGCACGGGTGAATGCTGCCGCCGTCGCGTAACAACATGCTCTGTGTCATCGTACGTTGCGTACTGATGATGATCTTCATGTGCTCCCACGACGACTCTAAAGCAGCCTGCCAGCCATGCGCTCAGGACGATGGGGCCCTACATCAGCCAGGCAACTACACCGCAAGACACAGTTGTCGGGACTGACGCCTCCAGGCGTTGCAGGTAAAGACTGAAATCCCGGAGACCGTCGACGATTTATTGCACATGGGCAGCGCTTACACATAATCTTCTTCGGGATCAGTACCGTTACTGATACCGTATTAGGACTCCGCTCTGCTATAAATCATCTGATCGCCATTTCTGCGCGCTCTTCAAAGCTCGAGACCCAGGTGTAAGAGAACATTGCTGCTCATGTGGAGTCTGTGTCTCGTGTCTCGAGCAACGCTGTAGCTACCACCACGGTTTCTGTTTATCTTCTTTCTTGTAAGCAGTCAAGACATAGCTGTTAAAAGCAGGAAACCACAGTCAGAATCATCGATGGATACATTGTGCAGCGGAGAAAATACCATGTGCAAAAAGCTTGATGATTGAGATTCCGGATCTCCTTAGTCGCCGTCGTCACTATATCAAGGAGCTCCTGTGGCGGGAGTTCGCTGTGGGGTGCAAAACACTTGGCTTGCAGGAATTGTCTGAGACACCAGTGAAAGCGTTTCCCGGTCTCCTTCTCTCTTTCTGTGACTCTGTGTGAGTTGATCGGCAGGTCGATCATCGTGCATGTAACGTCGAAGCCCTGTGCTTTGAGTATTTCCTGAATGGCCTGGACCTGCTCGTAGCCTCCTTGTTGCCCGTCGTCATTGTACAGCTTCTGAGCCCAGAGCTCGAGAGCAGAACCAGCCGGGAGGGGGCTGTCGTCGTCGCTCTGAGGCGTCAAATCGATCAATTCGACGATCAAACGACCGCCTGGATTGAGACTGTCGTAAGCCCTTTGGGGAAAGCTCTGCCAGTCTAGCATGCGCTCGACAACACGTGCGTGGATAATGTCGTAGGACGTGCCTTTCCGCCATACCTTGTCATCATCCCCTATATAAATGGACAAGTTCGCTGGTAGCTTGTCTCTAGGCTGGTGTCAGGAAGTCAAGCAAGCAGGTTTCGCGATCTGGCCTTACATCGATGGGTGTATGTTGGTGACGTCGTATCCCACCACTTGACCAAAGAGCATCTCCACGCGCCTGTACAACTAGTCAAATTTGCGATTGAAACAAGGGCAGATCATTTTCTTACTCAGCCGTTTCACTTGACCAGATGCCTGTGCGAATCCCATAATCCAGGATTGAGCAACGGTAAGGTAACGATTCCAGGTCCACCTGGGCCTGGGGTTCGTTCTCGAGAGTGTAGTGCAGCAAATCGTACGCGTCTTCAAGGTAGGCCTGAATGATTGTTATCATAGACTACGACAGAGGTCAAGGGGTGTTCTTACGATGTTGTGGCTCGGATCATTGTTATCGTGAGCTAAATCGTACGGCATCCCCTCAGGCGAGGTTTCGGGCAGTACCATCTTGCGATGAATGACAGTGTTTCAATGACAGCTTGGGACTACAATCATTCAGAGAGTCTGGGGCTGTAAGCCCCAGCTTTATACTGGTGCCCACCCCCGTCGATGTTGCATCCCTAGGCAGATAATTACCCCATTATCTTGATTTTCTCGGTACCGTGGGTCAATGAACGACCCGACAGGGCCCAACCATCATGTGATGAATACCTCCATATGAACTACTGCAAAATTCATGTTGGGTTGTTTGCTTTCCAACACCATCTTGGTCCAGAAACAGCGTTGGTGCAGTGCCGCCTGGTAGGCAGGCCCCCTGCAAGGTCAGGATATCCTTGCTGGAAAACAAACCAACCACCAGGTGGACAACAGCCGCTATTGGCCTGTGACAACGTTTTGTCAGAATCAGCCAGGGAACCCATGTTGCAGGAAAACTATGTCTCCAATGAAGGACTCTAGGGTTCGACATGAGCTATATCTTTGTGGTGCCAACCGACCGGGCGGGAGCCTTTGTATATTAGCATACTTCTGGATGACGAAGCAAGCGCTCATTTGCAGGCTGCTCTTGAACCGTCCAAGGGCAGCCTCGCGGTGCAGCGTTTCGAGCTAGAAGAGCATTTGCGAATGCCCACTACTGTCAGTATGAGTGATGTTGGAATGCGTTCCGCTGCTGGAACTAGACCGGATATCCCTGCTTGTAAGGGGCCACTAGCGTTGTTGTTGCTCTACGACTAGGGTCAATCGATGCCAATGTCGGCAGCAGGTTATTCTGTTGCTACCGAACCTGGACATCGGATTGATGCGCGATCTTGGGAATGCACTAATAGCTTCGCCCACGATAAACCATACTTGAAACCGCCAAAATACCGCTTTGGGTGCTGATGTGTTGGTTGTGGGATCGTCCACTGCCTGTTCAGCTTTACGCGGGCAAATTCTGCATGCGCGAGTCGCTGTGTAGAAACTGAGATACAATAATTTAAGCCAAGGCCGTCTGATAACCAGTGTGTTGGGGCACGACGCCAAGGGCGAGCGCAGCAGGGTTTCCAGGTAAGCTGTCTCTACCCCGCCTTATTTAGTGACCCTTGTTTCTGACAGAGGGTGCCAGCGGCGTTGGTGCTGGCCATCCGCGGAACTCTGGTAGAATCGAAAGAAAAAAAAAAATTAAGGAACCAGGAATTCAAGGTCGTCTGACGTGCGGAAAAACCCCTCTTATCACCAGGGACAATGCGACTTGCAGATGCTGAACAGGAAGCTCGGGTCCGCAGAAGATAGGCGCTGCTCTCGATTGCATGCCTGAATTGAGCGAGATTGTTGTTTGGAAATTGGTTCTTCGGTTGTCCTGCTGCAGCCGAACCTCGAAAACAGCCCATGGGGGTCGGAAGAGTGATGCGCTTAGCGACGCTGTGTGAATGTCGGAACTCTCACAGCAGTTGAGGCAGCGACGCTCCCATCCAAGTAATCGGTTCAAGATGAAGCGCTTGACACTAAGATGCGGCAACAGCCATGACATCGTTGCGGCGACAACGATTTGAACACGGAGCCGGCAGAAGTAGTGTACGCTTCCATTCCGTTCAGGTGACGGTGTGAAAGGTACGTGCTAGCCCGACGTATGCTGACTACCGAGATGTCTGTCTTGGTTGTGGGGCCGCATAGGGACTCCGGAGCGGCGGGCCCAAGCCGCAGTGTTTTAATGCTTCTGCTGCCAGCATTCACTATTGTGTTTCTGAGCAGTCATTCGCCCAGACCCAAACACCTTTTCATAGAAAGGCATTCCTCAGCTGCCACAACCGCGTACGCTGCTGAGTTTGCCGCTGCAGGCACTCATCAAACCCGATTATTCATTCGGAGGGGTTGGGCGGGAATTCGATCGCGTTCCATCGAGACGTTGATATGGCGATCTGGGCGGGTCAAAGGAGAGACGGCGGACCATCGCTCGTTCTGGGCGTCGCAGCCATTGTAACGGGAGCGCCCGCCACCACGTCTGTTAGTCCCAGCACCGTTTGACTCCAACTGCGATGACGAAGCGGAATTGAGTGTTGAACAGGCCGCTCAGAACAGCGCCCGTTCAGCGAATGGACCCCCCCGCCTTTTACGCCCAACCCAACGTGTTCTCATCCGTAGAGCATCGCCATCTTGTAGTCGGGCTCACTGCAGCCACGCGTTTCCCGATCGATTCACAAGAGCTTCCCGCCGACGTTTCCAACGGAGATCGCGCAGACGAGCAGACAGCCGCTCCGGAACACACAGCATCAACTCGGTGACGCAACTTTGGAAGCCTTTCGATCCGCCAATCGTGCAGCATGGACGTTCGGCCTCCTGCTCATGGCATCCAATTTGCTGCGGCGCGAGGCATCCTGTCTGACCACCATTGACGCCCAAACTGAAGGCAGAAAGGCATCGCCACAGCTCGTATCCAATCAAAGTATGGCACCGCCTCATCTGCATGGCGGCTAGCGATTATCAGCCTGCGTGGTCGCCTTAAATAGAGACGCATCCCCACGCCCAACAAGCAGATTAACCCGCAAACATCAACCGTCATGGAACCCGTGGGACTTGCCGTCGGGATCGCGGGGCTCGCAGGTCTTCTCAACACGTGCTTGGAGGTCGTCGAGAAGGTGGATTCCTACAAGAATTTCAAGCATGACTCGCACTCTTTGAACGTCCAGTTCCAGGCTGAAAAACGCCCTTTCGAACACTGGGGATCTGCTGTCGGCATCAACAAGGGCGCATTGTCAGGCGCCCACCACCCCGCTCTCGACGATCCGCAAACGCTATCGACAACGAAAGAACTCTTATCACTCATTCAAAGAGTATGCGCCGACACCGACGATGCCGCTTCTGAAACCTTTCTACTGGGCAATGTCAAACCAAAAGGGAGCTCTCCGTGCCCAGCCACGTGCAGTCTCGCGGGGGCGTCCCGTCGAATTCGGTGAGGCGGAAGATAGCATGGTCGTTGGGGGGCAAAGCGCGACGCACAGCTCAGGTCGTACAGTTCGGCGTTCTGGTGCAGCACCTGCATAACATCGTCCCCCGACAGCGCGAAAAGTACTTACACGGTACCTGGCGCATCAGCAAGGTACCAAGGCCCTGGACGTCTGCAAGGTTCGCACGCGAGCGCCTCCCCGGCAATAACCTGCGTGCCCATCTAATCGCGATTACTAGACGACTCCATCCATGAAGGTGCCTGGATTCCCGAGCTCCGGCAGATTGTAGCTAGGTTGGACGAAGAAATGGAAGGTAAGGATATCTTGCTGCCCGTCGTGCACGCTAACGGAACGCAGCCGAAACGCGATGGGAACTGTGTTCTTGGCTGGGCCGTCATTTTCCAAACGACCGTTATTTCGAGTCGGTCCAGAAACGGCTCAGTGGCACCTGCGACAGGATCCTGAGCCGCCCGGCCTTTCAAGAGTGGCTGTCTCCCCCTCCACGCGCCAAGCGCCGCCAACGTGCTCTGGATCCACGGTCGCGCGGGGTTGGGGAAGACTATACTATGCGCTCGCGTGGTCAGTTATCTTCTCGAGACGCTCGACACCCCTGTGGCGCAATTTTTCTTATCGTCCGATTTCGAAACGCGGGATGACCCTTACGCGGCGATCCAATCGTGGATAGATCAGGTCATGACGCGCGACGATGTCGCGTTCAACTTGGTCCGCAAAGCGTGGCTGGCGCAGAATGAATCACTTGCAACGCGAGCAACCATCGTCCGATTATTTCAGGATATCGTCCAAGCCGTGCCAAGCTGCACCTTCGTTCTGGACGGACTGGATGAGTGCGCGTGGATGGGAGATGACCGAAACAGAAGCGACTCCGTGCCAGGGTTCCTCGAGACCCTTACACGAGTGGTGACCGGGAGCACCGCCCGGGTTATGGTCGTTAGTCGCAACGAGCCAGATATCAGAGATGTTCTCGGTGATACAAGCATCTGCATCCTGCTGGAGATGTCCACAGAAGACGTGCGATCCGACACCGTGCAGTATTCCAGAAGCATTGTAGACAGGAAGCTGCACAAGAAGGATGATGCGACCAAGACCGACATCGCCCAGCGGATGGCAGACCGATCCAACGGCCAATTCCTTTGGCTGAAGCTACACGAGGACTCCTTGCGTAGCTGGAAAAATAAAAAACAACTCGTGGACGCTATTGACAAAACGCCTCCGGGTCTTGAACACGCTTACGAACGAAATTGGTCTAGAATATCACGACTGCCTGACTGGGAAAAACATCGCGCACATTCCTTGCTCCGTTGGGCTGCCTTCGCTCTCAGACCGCTGACGGCTTCCGAGATCACTGAGGCTGTTCTGGTAAATGGCGAAGACGACGAGTTTCCTATAGATGAACTGCCCGACTGCGTGGACGACGACTACATCGACAATGAGATTCTACGTCCCTGCGGATCATTGTTGGAAGCCCGAAACACGTCCACAGAGGCTTTTGCAGGATTGCGGACCATACACCTAACTCACTTCACTGTGAGAGAATTCTTACTCATCAATCTCTCTCCTTCAACGGCGCCTCTAGGTGCCAACGAACGCCTGCAGGCCTCGAACTTGACGCTTCAAAGCACTGAGTTGGCCAAGGCCTGTCTCTCTTATATCAACTATAGTCACGTGTGGGATGAGGCAGTGTTAAAAGAAGACGGCAATGTCCAGAAATCGTTCCGAGACTACGCGGCGCTCTCGTGGTATCAGCATGCTCTCGTGGGCGATACTAAGCAGGGTACTTTGCCAATGCTCATGTATAAACTTTTCGACACCCGAAACCCGATTTGGAAATATTGGAGACAATGGTATGACCTAAATGGCGATGAAGCGAAGCAGATGGGGACCTCAAGTGAAACGTCATCTTGTCCTTTGTACTATGCTACAGACCTCGGCCTCGTTGCAGTTGTCAAGCATTTAGTCCACAACTGCGAGAATAATGTAGATCAGAAGGGAAAGTTAGGCAGAACTCCGCTGTACGTTGCCTGCAAGAATGGCAACGCAGAGCTTGCGGAGATGATGCTTGGGATTGGGGCAGATACTGGTATCGAAAACAATCACGGATCAACACCACTCAACATTGCCTCGTACAATGGTCATGTCGAAATAGTCAGGCTGCTTCTTGAAAAGGGGGCCGATGTCGCGGTTGCGAACATCAACGGAACGACGCCACTCATTGCAGCTTCAAGCAAAGGCTACTTGGACGTGGTCAAGCTGCTTCTTGAAAAGGGGGCCAATGTCGTAGTTGCGGATAACGACGGATGGACGCCGCTCAATGTAGCTTCAAGCAATGGTCATGTGGACGTGGTCAAGCTGCTCCTTGAAAAGGGGGCCAATGTCGCAGTTGCGGACAACAACAGGTCAACACCACTAAACGTTGCTTCGTATAATGGTCATATCGATGTGGTCAAGCTACTTCTCGAACAGGGGGCCAATGTCACGGTTGCGAATAACGACGGATGGACGCCGCTTTACGCAGCTTCAGACACCGGCCACATAGACGTGGTTAAGCTGCTTCTTGAAAAGGGGGCCGATGTCACGGTTGCGAGCAACAACGGGTCAACACCACTACTTATATCCTCAGGCATGGGTCACTTGGACGTGGTCAAGCTGCTTCTCGAGAAGGGGGCCGATGTCGCGGCTGCAAACAACGACGGATGGACGCCGCTTTACACAGCTTCAGTCACCGGCCATGTCGATGTGGTCAAGCTGCTTTTCGAGAAGGGAGCTGACGTGACTGTTGCAAATTACTACAACATAACGCCTCTGTCAGCAGCGGCTAGGAAAGGTCAGACAGGTATCGTTGCATTCTTATTGGAAAAGCAACATGCCGAGAGTGAAAGTCCAGACTCTCTCGGCAGAACAGCAATCTGGTGGGCTCGGCAACGAGGCCACTCCAGCATCGTCCAGATGTTGTATGACTCTGACCTACGAAGCGAGGCCCCACTGAGCGATGATGAAGCGACTGTAGAGGCAGACTCTCAACGCGGCTTTCAGTTATCTAGATGGTGTGACGTTTGCACGTTTACCATCTGGGAAAATGGGATATGCTATCAATGCATCGACTGTAATTATGGGGATTTCGACATTTGTGTGGAATGTTTCGATCTGGGTGCACGTTGTCTGAACAGTTCACACCAGTTAGTGTTACGGGCTTCTTAACGACATTGAAGCAAGGTTTCTCTTTTCTCGCGGGTCGAACGTCCATGTATATTTGACGATTGTACTGGTTGGCGCCAGATCGAGAACAAGTTTTTACACATCATACCCGACTAAAATGAGGTTATTGAAGAGTGCATGAGCGAACGTGGTGCCAAACAATCCGGCATAGGACATTCGGAGCGCGTTCTCAACCGTGGGAAACTTTCCAGCCAGCAGAACTGATGTAATGAGATCTCGTTGGTACATGGTATGAGACTATCAATTGTAATATGTACAAGAGGATAGCGAACAGCTCACGGGTCCAACAAGAAGCCGCCTGCTACGACCAGAAGGGCCATCACAATCAAACCGGAAGTCACTTCTGAGGTGGTGCAGGTTCTAATCCGACAGAAGTCTGAGGACATAGAATTCGAACTAGCCAATCCTTTAGGCTATCGCCTATGTCTCGTAGAGAATGGCCCTGCAACCTTGCTATGAGATCTGGAAATGACGCAACGAATTGGCTCACGTCTGTTTTGGTCTTAATCGCCCTGCCATAACAAGCATGACCTCAGCGTCATGACAGTCGCTAGCTGACCTACGGCCTTTATTATGATTAACTCTATGCTGTCTCAAGTTAGTGTGATTTGTGCAACTTCTCCGAATATCCTCCTGCAGTCTAGGGAAATGGCATGCTTCTTTCGACATTTTGTCAATGCACCTGCGACTTTTGTCACAGGCATGTCGATCATCAGCAGGGAAGTAAGTTGTTTGACTTGAACGTCTCTTGTGTCGAATTGATATCCTGCCATGAGGAGCAGAATCTCCGGGACTTGATGGTTATCATCGGGTTGGTGGATGCCCTTTCCTCGTTCCAAGTCGGCCACGACGACGTCAGGCTCTTCCCAAGAAGGACCTTGAACCCTTCGGGATGACCGTTCCTCTTTATAGTCAGGCTTCGCCAGCTAAGGTTCTGGTCAGTTGCCCGAAGCAAGAGGTGAACGCTGCAGAATAGCCCTGAATGAGAAGCACATCTTACCTGGCCGTCGGCCATCTTTATAGGTCATCTAAGACGGAGGGGTTAATCCGAGAGCTTGGTGTGCTTGTTTGTTCAACGCAAACCTCGGAGCCTCGTTCTTGGACGTCGAAGCATTTTCAATTGGATTGGATGCATAGGAAACTCAAGTCGCTTTCATATTCCTCACGAGCGCCTGTCTTCTGGATGTCCTGCAGAAAGAGCTGCAAAAGCCTGTAAGCCCGCATCTCCCAAGGCGAGTTCGGCGGCCTCCATGATTGCAAGCGCAGCTCAATGGCAAACCGCATAGACCGGGGGGGCGTGCCTGAGTTATTCATTACTGCTTCGCCGCTGCATCTGACGGCGACTGGCTCTCTCTTCAACCATCCTGTTGCCTCCTGTCTCTTCCGTGGGCGACCTTTCCCGATCAGAGATGATATCACTTGTCCATCCCTCCAGCTTGCCCGGCCTTATGGATCTTCGCAGTCGCAATCACCACTAGTTTCCGGTTTCTAGGATTCGGATGGGTATTCTATCAAAGCTTAGCTGCTTTTGGAAAAGCAGCTAGGCTTAGTAGCTTAATAAGTAACCTCAAGTATGTAGGCGCATGCTCGAAGCTGATGCTGTTTGCATGTGGAGGCAAACAATAGCGATTTACGAGCGTCTACAGCCTATCTAAGGTATATATATGCCTATGTTTCTTAGGGCGATCAACCTTCAGCTGCTAAACAGGACCTATTATTACGACCACTAAGTCTACGTAGCGCATATAACATTTCTGTCGTGGGGAGGACATAGTCTCTCTGCGATAAGGAGTATAGACGGTAGACATAGACACCTATATGAGACAGCAATGCAGTCGTTACGTGCGATCCATTACCAGGACAGTCCTCCACCAATATATCATCATCCATAAGTTCTAATTAAATGTAGACTTATCAATCACTAAAAACATTAGAACGGCGAAAATTTGTATAAAGGCCTTAAGAACGCTCTTTATCTTTTAAAGATAAGTTGAGATAGGGTTACTCTGACTTCTTAATCTAGCAACAACAAGCAGCATTATAGATTTACTAGGCGTTAAGTATCTAGCTATCTACTAAGTAACCCCTCTAGCTAGCTATCTAGATCATTTAGAGTCTTTCGCTCAGTAGCTGCATAAGATAAGCCTCTAATTCTAATATATGCAGAGGAAGTATAAAACTATAATCACCTCGAAAAATACTAATGCGATGCTTGTTTTAAAGGTAGGAGACCCTTTAGTCGTTCGTCACTAATATATATCCTAGGTTGATAGCGTATACTATAGCAAGACATCTTTTCGTTATTATTAGAAACTAATATCTTAAGCTAGATAAATTATCTTAGTTGACCTACTTAATACCTCTCATCATATCACGCTAGTATTAGTCTATATCTCCTTATATCTAACCTGTAGTTCTACCCTCTCTAGCTTAATATTAATAGATGCCTCATCTCTAAGTAGTCTTTCTGAGTGAATACTAGGCACTCTAATGAGGATGAATAACTACCTAGATAGTCTCTCCCTATAAGAACCTCTGCTATATGCGTTATAGCGTCTTATGCGTTAAAATCGTTCTTCAAAGGGTTTGAATGATACCTATAACTCTACCTTATGACTAACTTAGATAGAGGTATTAGTCTCTAAGATTATCTTCATAACTTACGCTCTAACTAAATAACCTCATAAATGCAGGATAACTAGTCCTTCTGCATTAAAAGATACTACTAAGATATAGTTATTACTAGGGTGTATCTACCTTAACTACCTAGCAGACTGCTATATAACTTATATAGAGGCCCCCTAACTTATAAGTAGTCTCTTCACGCTTTAATCACCACTCTTTAATTATTATATTTTCTCAGCCTGCTATAGTTATATCTATAACATAGCTAGATATAGACTTCCCTGTAATCCTTCTCTATAGAACTACTTAAGTAGTAGTATAGCATGTAGATAGAACCTTAATCATAACAGAAGGCATAAACCAATAAATTTTATATATCATGTAGAATAGCATAATAGGTAGAATAAGCTAGGTTACTAGCTATCTAATATAGCAGAACATATTAAGTGTTTAAGCAGAAGTTATATGCTGCTCTATACACCCTATTTATAACTACCTTTAGGAGATTAGCAGTAAATATTAGAAATTATAAAGAGCCCCTATTTAGTCTATTAATATCAACCTATACCTTAACGAAATATAGATAAGTGAGATTTATATCTCCTTAGTAGCCTTTTGCCTAGCTAGCCTAAGTAACTCTCCCTAATAGATATAGATGTACTGCTTAAGCTTATTTTACTTATGCTTCTAGCAATATAGTTATGCAAATAAGACCTTCTAGCTAGATAGTTAGTAAGGCTAGTTAGACGAGCATAGCTAGCTGCTAATCGCTTACAACCTGCTTAATCTATATTGATTGTATTATTTATAGTGATTTGATCGTTATTTTTCTACTAGATAACCTAATACTAGCTCCTATGCTGTTGCTAGCATTCCTACTAAATATTATAAGCTAGGGTTAGTAGGTAATGTAACTAACCCTAAGTTTCGTTGAGGAGGGCCCTTTAATTTAATAATAGATAGATGTAGCTGCTACTTTGTTTAAGGGTTCTTTCTACGCTAAGACACCTTTAACGACAGCAATTAATACTTATAGTAGTATATATCTAGCGACTGCAATAAATCCTAAAGCTAGTCCTTAGGCTTCCTATTATAATTACCTAGCTCTATATAATCTTATGCGTTCGACATAAGATTAGATGCTGAGATAGTATCGCTCTCCTTATATAGATGTGAAGCTAGCATTAAACTTAAAGCAGGCTAGATAGTTAGATAAGTCTTTAAACTAGCAGCCCCCCTATACTGCTGATCATGAAAATATAGCTGGTGATATAGATAATAGCTATATTATTATTAAGCTGCTATATTGAAATAGTGTTAGACCTATAATTTATGAGAAAGCTTTAAAGAAGACGTTATCTTTTAGGAATATTTAGTTTATGCTTAATATTACGCCTAAGTAAACAGCACTTAAGTCTGTTAGTACTATAAATCAATAAATAATATAGTCTGCAAGTTGCGTTTTATGTTGCAGAAAACGATATCTTAATCATCCTCAATTTTGATGCTTAGCGGCAGAATTACATCTTTACTACAATAAAAATTTCAACCTATACTATGATGCTATTAGGAATTCATAATGATTATACTAAGTTGCCTCAAAGAGGAAGCATCCTGCGCCTTATGAAGGAGACGTCACTATAAGAAGTAAGCTATATAGATTTGCAAGTTATATGATCCTAAGCAGAAAATACTGCAACTAAGGATATTTCTTTAGTTCCTAACTTAATAGTAGCTGCGCAAAAATTATTATGTGGGAGGGTTTATATTAGATGAAAACGCGTTAAGAACTACTTACTACCCCTGATAAAGATATAAAAACACCTAGGCTAGGTAATGTTTGCGTATAACTAGAGCTTAAATATATCTTACTTACTGAAGTTCTACTTACGTCTACTTGCGTCTAGTTATAATTAAATTAACGTTCATCTATTAGGTATAAGCAGTAGTCTTACTATGATAAGACCTCACTAATGCCCCCTATAACTGAGGTATATGCGCTAACTTAAGCATAGGAAATAACTATAGTAGCCTAAGCAGTTAACTTCTAATTCATAAAGGCGCTGAATTTTTATGAGATCTCTGAGGGCTTAATAATGTGTGCATGTGATTCTACGAACTTCGTAGGTATATTGATCTCTTAAATCCTCCCTTCTTCTGGTTCCTCGCACCTACTGTTGCTTAAACTTTCCTTACTAATAAGCGCCTAGCGTGGTTTAGTGAGAATGCCTAATATAAAAGTCTTCTTACTGCCTAGCAAGTTAAATATGCTTAAAAACTAGGTAAAGGAACTACTAAATCCTTTAAGTACTCCTCGTAGCATAGTAGACGCGCGCAGAAGTTAGCGGCATCCTTAGGGTTTTCTTCCCTCGCTTTAGGGCTGCCTTGCTTATCTCTACCCTCATTTCTATTAACCCCTCGCCTCCTTTCTTTTCTATCTACAATCTTTCCTAATTAGAGTTAATATTAGTAGACCTTCCCTCTAGCTTTCCTAATCTGCTTTTATCAACTAAGCCTAAAATAGATATATAATTACCTTCACCTTCTATTTTAAGTAGGTTATACAAGCTAACCTTAAGTAAACTAATAAATAAGTCTTCTTCGCTCTAGTTGATTATACTTATAGTATTAGTACTATCTATAATATAGTCCTCTATGCTGTAGACATCTTAGCTGAACTATGCTATCTCTATAGGTAACCTATAGTCTGCTAAGCTAATAAGGTCTTCGCCTAAAGGGGCCTCATCTTGCTAGGTGTCTAACGCTATATTGCTAAAGATAGCAACATAATGCTTATTAGCCTTAATTTCATAGGGAGCGTCTGCATCTTTATTTATAACTCTATTCATCCCTATAACTTTAGTTATAATAAAATTAGGCTCTTCCTTTATACTGCTTATAATCTCTACTATTTTAGTATTACTAGTCTCTATTAAGATTTAACTAGGTTTAGCATTAGTTATCTTCTATTAATAGCATATACCTTAGCGTTAGCCTATAAGCTTGTGTATGTTGTTAACGACTTTCTCTAGCTAGTTTAAACGCATATTAGTTTACATAATATATATAATAATGATCTGCTGCGATAGCTTATAAACTAGTTAACATTAGGTATATTTTAGCCCTTAGGGATATAGATAGCTCTATCTAGTTATCTATAAGTTAGATTGAAGTAAATAATAGCTGAAAACACTTAAGCGCCTTTGCCTAGCTGTAAAGCCTTATATTTCACGCTTATCCTATATTTCTAGACCTTCTCTTTAGCCTTTTTGTTATATGTGAAGATAGCCTTATCTAGCACTATAAGAGCTATGTTCTTTTGACTTAAGTGATTTGAAGAGGTTTTTAGTTTAAATATAATCTATAATATCATAACAACTAAGATTAGCTATTAAGATGTGACTACATCATCTTTAAATATAACTTCTGTCGGACAGAAGTAATTATAGGCTTCGATATAAGCTAGTTAGTTTTCTCGCTACTTTTTCATTCTCTTATAGCTTTTATATTATAGCATATCGTGATACCTTATGTATCTTTGCAGTTATAATCACTACTAAGCTCTAGTTTCTAGGTATTCAACTAGATATTCTGTTAAAGCTTAGCTGCTTTTAGCTAAGCTTAGTGGCTTAATAGGTAAACCTTAGTGTGTAGGTGTGCGCTTGAAGCTGACGCTGTTTATATATAGAAGCAAATAATAGCACTTAGCTTATCCTAGTGACTAAGTTGATTTCACTAGCAGCTAATGATTGCTTTTTGAACGATATAAGCTTTTAGCTATATAGTAGGGGTGTCTATATCTTGCTACCTTGCTTGTTTAAAGATTTAAAAACAGCTTTAGATGTTATATAGTCTTAGAAGTATAGAACTAGCAGTTGCAGCTATAACTTAATAATAAGTATGCAGAATATTTTAGGAGCTGTCTAAGCTAACTTCACTAGTAGCTACGTTGTAATAGGTTGCTACCCCTAATATCTTAGCATATATCCTTCTATCCTATCTTACTGCTAATTACTAACTTAGCCTCAGCACTTAATATACGTTTAACAGCCTTAGCTTTAATGAGGCGATAAGATGCACTAGATGTTACTATTATATATAGTAGTACAACGCATAGTTTAAGGTAGATTTACAGGTGAGGATAAATTAGAATTAGTCCTCTCGCCTACGCAAATCTTAAGTTCTAATAACTATTATAAAATTAATCTGAGGACTAGCTATTTGAACTTATACTTATATATAAGCTTAGTATGACTAGAATTAAAGGAAGATGCTTCCTCATTTAAGATAGATTAGGTAGCTGAGAAGAACTTTACTACTTGAGGAAGAATAGCGCTATATCCGCCTTGAAAGACAGAAAACTTCAATACGTTTAATAGTTAGCTTAAGTTTTCAGCAAATGCTAATATTAGGATTTTGCATAATCTAGATTGTTAGAGGCTTAAAGCTAGCAGCTTCAATAAGGTTTGTTCTATTAAAGATTATGCGCTTTATGAAGCTGATATTAAATAATATCTATAACATAGGTTGATATGTGTGAGCATAAAGACCTATAGCATATAGCGGGCGATTATCTTCAACTATCTGAGTGTTAATTGCGCTATAAGGGGAGAGGAATATTTATCTCTAGGGTTATTTATAATTATTGCTTAGTTTATATGATTGCTAACTACTTAAGCTATTTATTACTCACATAAATGATAGGAAAGTCTTTAAATACTGCTTAGTATCTATATTTTGATATGCTATATCTGCCTATCTTATCTTGTAATTTAACTAGAAGTTGTAGGAGGTCTCGTTTCCCTATAGGTCTTATGTACTATAAACCCTACTTTTGTTAGTTCTTAAGAGGAGTGAAATATAAGCATGCAGAGAATCCTAACTTCGATAGTTAGAGAATAATACTAACTATTATGACTATTTATAGTGTTAATAGCGAATTATAGGCTTGAAGGGCTTAATTCTAATGCGTTAAGGGTCTTCATTGCGTCTAATAGCACACTATATATGTGAAATTTCATCTTACGAACCTTACTTAACCTTAAAGCTTAAAGTTTGCAACCTCAATCTAGGCAGAATGTAGATATATAACTACCTAAATACTAACTGCTATCCTATACTGCATAAAAATTCGCAGCTAGCATCGTTAAAGAGCGTTTAATCGCTCTAGCTGATATATTCCTATAGAGATATAATAATAAGTAAAATGAAAAAGGCTGCTAGGCAATCACAGCAGGCGCAATGCAAGACAGTTGCGCTAACAGATACTACTATAGGTATATACATTATCAGTTTGTTATATATCTAAGACAGCTTAAGATTGCTACTAGGTATCATCATCATCATACTGATCATAATGCTAATATTTCGCATATCCTAAATAGGGGTAGCGTTCTAGAACTAATGAGCAGAAGTTAGCGTGTTTAGTAATAATGTAGTATGAGTTGCTATTATGGTTAGCAGACCCCCTCTCTAGGTCTATATGCATATTTGAGGTAGCTTAGTTACTATACTTAAAGGTGACTAGACTAAGCTTGTTATAGGACTAGTAGTATATATATTAGCAAACGCTTAGATCTCTATAGCGGTCTCTACGATTTAACTTAGTATATGTGATGAGAGACTATAAAGCTACGCGCTAACTTGTCTTTTATAGCATTAGTGATCTAGGGCTAGAACTTACTATAGGCGTAGAGGTAGTATGTTGAATATGTTAGATTATCTTAGTAGCTTGTAGTATTAAGATTACTACTATATATAGCTGATATATGCTATTTTAATAGATAACCTTAGTGCTATAAGATCTAGAAACTTTATCTCCTTAGCCTTTCAATTTTAGATGATGATGCTACTATACTTATAAGACTACCTTCTTATAAAGTATAGGCGGTTAGTTGCTAATACTTATGAAGATCTTTTACTCTTTCTAGCTTTTGTAGTATCTAATTCTATATTATAAGTATATCTGCAAAGCTTACTCTAAAAAACTATGTTTTGATAATAGCTAGAGGAGGCGAACTAAGTTGCGATAAGTAGTAGTACTAATGATCTGCTATCCCTGTTTCACTTAGGTAGTGAGTTTGGTTTTATGAACAAACTACTAATATTAGACTAGACGATATGTCTTAGGGACTTAGAGTTGACTAAGAGATCTAAGCCCTCTCCTTAGATCCTCAATATTTATAACTAGGAAGAGGTAGGAGGAATAAGGCGTAAGCTAAGGATTATGATGCTAAAAAAATAACATCTCTAATAAGTTACGCTATCTAATGAGGAAATAGGTGACTTTAAGTATATCTAGTTATAGCTTAGATTTATATAAAGCTAGAACGTCTAGTATATACTATACTATAGTAGGCTTTATCTTAGTGAGATCTAAAGATTAAGAAAATTAAATGCATATATATCTATGTAATTCCTACGTTATGATAGCATTATGCTATAAGATTATAACGATAAGCTGTATTAAGTCTTATATTTTCTATTATAGGTATGCTAATTCCTACTATTAGTCTAACTGATTACTTGCTAACCCTTAATTTAACGACTACTAGAATATAGGTAGATAACTCTAAACACTAAGGTAGACACCTATCATATAACCATCATTAGACATAAAATAGTATACCATCCTACTATTAACAAACTCTATAATAAGTTAGGCGCTTATTACCTAGCTGAATGTAGCCCTAGGAGTGATTATTATATGCTAAACGACGTTACGAAGGCGGCCCTTTCTAGAGCTTTTTAGGCTAGCAAATAGTAAGCTTTCTAGCATGCAATAAGCGATAAGACATAAAGCGTACTATAAATTATATGTAATAGGATGCTTTACGTTTCCACCCTAAGTAGGAGCAGGCGCTTTTCAACTTAGCGAACTATTATATGCATCTATATCAGCTAGGAGAGGTATTATTAATAACCTAAAGAGGAGTTAAGCTACTACTATACTAAAACTTACTCTTTAGTGAAAAGCTCTCTATTTCTATATAATTCGCTTTCTAGATAGTAAAATTTATTAGCTACGATATAATTATAGAATGATTTTTCGTCGCTAGTTTTCTGCTTTAAGATGCATAAGGTGTTTTTATATATGCCTAGCTAGATAGTTTCCCCTAGGAATAGGCGTACTTATTATAGTATCCTTTTAGGATATTTAACTCTAATAGTCCTCACTATATAATCGCATATATTCTATACTTAACTAGGTTGATGCGATAAATATAGTCAAAAGAGACTTCAAAGCGTATAGCTAGTTTAAAAGTTATTACGTATAGGTAGTTACAGCTTCTATAGACATAAAAAATATCGCATAATTTTTTGATATATATACTAAAGCAGTTGATAGATCAATAAGACGCTATTGAAGTACTTCCTATATAGGAGCAATAGATTCTGCTTTTTAAATAAAGCTTCTAAACTTTAGCATATAGACTAAAAAGTATAAATATTTAAGTAGCCTTTGATGCTATAGTAGAAACGCAACGTATTTTTCGCAGAGGCCTTCGTTTGTCTTATAGTAGCTATTGCTAACGCAAGCTTTAACTTACGCAATAGAGCTATAGAACTAAGATCTATTAGAGCTTTTCTTTAATACTAATCTATATCCTATAGAATTTGAAGAAGTCCTTACCTCTTCTAACTTATAGTCTTCTAGTATATATACCTTAACTTCTAGTAGCAATAGTCTTAAGCAGATAGGTAGTGTTCTAATATAGTATATACTAACAAATAACGCCTCCTACCTTAAATATAAATATCTAGATCTATTTAAAAATGCCTTAGCCTTAAGGAATAACGATAGCAACAATGAAGCTGCTAGTTTGATATTAGTATCATCAAGGGATTAGGTTAGGAATTAAGAATACTAAGAAACCTAGGGGGCTTATATAGTACCCCTTACGCTAGACTATAGCTAGATGCGCTCTTATATACTTAATAGAATAACTTCATTTTCTATATTCTCGTTTGAACGCTAGAACGCCTCTTTAGATAGGGGGTATTAACGAATGCTTATTAACAACATCAGCTTAATTGTAGCTAGAAAACTTAAGCATTACGTTATATGCTCACGCGTTCTATAAATCTCTTCTTATGTGACTTAATTGGAGATATAATTCTATATACCTTAGTAGGAGATTTTAGATTACTAAATTTGTTAGTAGAAACTAAAGGTTATAATATTTTATAGCAGCTTTTTGATCTTAGACTAGATAGTTTTAGCTAATTAGTAAGGGAATGCTATCTATCTATAATTGATTAGCAAAACGAAGGGTATTCTATGCCTAATAGAATCTCTATCGAACTATTTATGCATACGCCTCTTAGTGTCGCAATCCTATATAACAACCTCGCCTACGCAGAGCTCCTACTTCAACATAGAGCTAATCTAAATATCCCTAGAGAGTAGGGATAAAGTCTACTATTCTTTGCTAATTAGAATAAGAGCGAAGAAGTAGTTAAGCTACTAATTGCTTATAAAGCCCTCCTATAATAGCAGCTAAGTTCCTAGCTAAACATTAGTCCTACTATAAGATGTTAGCTTATGCAATCAATTAATAGAGCTCTACTAAATCTTCTTTAGAAAACTTATTATTATATATTGTGGCGAGCTACGCAAACCACCTACTAGCTTCTATAGCAATAGTAATCAATATATATACTTTTGACGAGGTAGTGATGCTATTTTTATGTAGAGGCTTAATATGCATACTGCAAACCTCCTCAGCTGAAGTTTAGTTATCTACTTCCCTGTCTGCTTTAGCGATTGCAACATCAGCAGCTCAAGCTCCACTTCTATAGAGGGTTCTAGAACGTTATTACTTGCTGTAAGTAATATCAGCCGGCTGGTTTTTAGAAGTATAGTGAATTCCTACTCTTTCAATAGGTTTTAGTTAGAGCTAGCTTAATAGTAGCTTATCCCTCTTATAGGAAATAAGCGCTACTATGTTCAGAAGGGTAAGGTAGGGCTATCTAACGCAGTAAAAGTCGTCTTTTTAGAGATAAGTACTACGTTTATTATAGCTGCTAATTAGGCTCTAAAATGTTCTATCTATTCTAGCCTTATATTACCCTAGTAGGGGGCCTCCTATAGTAGTAGATATAGCTATAGCAGCTAGCTGCAAGCCTTATGATAATCCTAAACAGCATGTTATACCATCTAAGGTCTACTACTATTGCTATCCTCTTATGATACGTCTAGTATTTTTAATTATATACTGCATAAGAAGTTAGAAACAGCTCTCAACGTTAGCATCTAACATAAGAGCTCTACTATAACAGGGAGTTAACTACATAAAGATATAAATAGTAGAAAGTTAAATAACAAAGATAATATTATAATTCTATTACTATCCTATACTAGTTAACTATATTTATACGACTTCACTATTACCTTAAAAATCTCACATTATATTGTTAGCTATATAAACTCATCCCTTTTTATTACAATAGAGAGAACTAAGGTAAACACGCTTAAGACAGACGTTATTATTGTTAGTATAAGGTTTAGCAGTTATTATTCTTTGTTTAAGATTTAAGAAGTAGGATTTTCTGCTAAGATCCTCAAGCGCAGAGACAACTTTAGCGGCGTTTAGCACTTCAACTAGTATCCTAGTGCTAAGGTTAACTCTAACACGCCTACCTATTAATTCAGCTTATCTAGAGTCTAGGCCGACTTCTATTTTACTAAGCGATTTTCTAGTTATAAGGAAATTCATAGATACTTTCACCACATCGATACAACACTAGGTCTGCGCAAGGATATAATCTTTAACACCTAAGTTAACGAGGTGAAATATAAAGCAGCAAAGAAACACTAGTATTTCTAAACGACAAAGGGGCTATATGCTATCTCTAAGTATGCAATCTTCACATACAGCTTAGTGAACAAGCTATATATACCTCCTTTCCTAAATCAAGATATATTCTATAAGCAAATAGTCTACCTATCTAAGTAGCCTAGCAACCTCTAACTAGAGGGCAAGAAGATTAGCATCATAAGGCAGGGAGCGTCCAGTCTACAGATCATATAGGAGCTTACTCAACTAGACTACAAGCTGACAGTCTTTATTTGCAACCCTTATATTACAGTCCTAATACACTAGAGATAGCTATTATACTAAGAGTCTGAGGAGCTAAAACACTACTACAACGCTATATTTACGCAGGCTAAGTTTAGTTCATCTTCAGCCCTCCTATATAACTAAAACTCCAGCTTAATGCTCTGCAAGACTGAAGCAGAACGTAATAACCTATTTAAACGGTTATAAACTAAGGGTAGCCTCAGTCTAACGCAATTAAATTATCGCAATATTTCATCTAATAAGACAGCTAATACATACTTATATAACTTTTAGGTCTATAAAACGTAAAGCTGCATAACTAATACTAAGAAAATAGATATCATTACGCCCCTAGAATAGTTTGAATAGTTTAGATTGATATATGTTAACCTTAAGATAAACTACTATAAGACGCTAGACTGAGCAGATGTCAAACTAATAGATCTTAAGGAGACCCTAATATAAGCCTTTAATAGAGAGGGTATTCTTACTAGCCTACTAGATGCTGCTACGCACTACAACTTAGATATTATTATTATAGCTACTAGATATAACTACGTTATAGGGAGCCTGCTAGATATAAATATCTATAATAAGAATAGTATCTAATTGAGGGATATTTAGCAGAGCAGCATTAGCACCTACCTTAGAATAATAATACCTAATATGCCTAATGCATTCATACTATATAGGCTGCAAAGGCTAACAACGCAGACTAATATACTACCCTTTATTAAACTCTAGGTTAACTAGGTAGTAAGCCTCCTAGAGCAGATGCGCGAGGATAGTCTTCATTCGATTGAACTATTAGAGGAGGCTTATTAATTATAGAAAGGACTTATAATAGAAGCGTTCAAGTTAACTCTTTTTTACAACAGCACTACGTAGTAGACTAGCGCGAACATCCTAGATAAGATGATTAAGCTGCTTATTTTTTTAGGTAGTGTTTAGTAATAGAGAGAGTTATATAGCTGTTCTCTAGAAGATTAGATAGACTTTATTATATCTAAAGCAGAGGAATAGGTTTAAATCGCATAGTCTTACTAGCTAGAGCTACTAGTTATTACGTTCTAGGTAGCTATAGTAGTTATAGTAGTAATATTTAATCCTTTTATATGACGCTATGATACATTATTAGGTTTTAAATAATATCTAGAGCGAAGTTAATTAGCAGCAAACTATGGCTAATAATACTATTCTTTACTCTATAGTATAAGAACAACAGCCTCTATGCGCGCTTTGATCTGAGGATCTTATATAACTATCTCAACTAACTAAGCAATTTCATTTTAGGGCTATCTCTCTTTAAACTAACTCTAATATAAGACTAGTTATCAGTATTCTTTAATATAGTTAAGGCTAGTCCTCGCGCCTATAGGCTAAAAGTAGCAGTATAAATGGTTATTTAGGCTAGAATTCTTTACTAAGCTTAGGAAAGATCTTAATTCAACTTTGCGCGAGATATTATACCTTACGTTCTATTTATCCCTAATTATATACTAGACCTTATAGCTAACACACTTTATACGCATACATATGAGATGAAAGTTCCACTTAGTGAGCAGATCTATAGAAGTCGCTCTAGTTTAAGGTGAGCTGTAATTATTTTCTCTAGGGGTAAGCCCTAGAGGCGCCTGTTCTCTCATTTCCCACTATAGAAGCTTATCCTAAAGGTAGCGTTAATCTCCTTTATATTTTTTCTTAAAATAAGCAACTATTATGAAAGTTAGAGATCTCTTAATAAACATAATAGTAGTATAGGCGTATATAAAGTCTTAAACTATATGCTAGTTGCTATAATAATAGCTTTAATCTTACTAAACTAATTAGTAACTACTAAAATCTAATATCGCAAGCCTGCTATTAAATATACAGCTTTAATAGGCATAGGTATAGTACGAATAAGATAAAAGATATACGTTAATAACTAAACAATAAACAGTATAGTTGTTTAGAAAGCATATATAAGATAGATAGATTAAGAAGCAACAATTAGGAGGGGCTAGGAAAACCTATGCTTTTATGCTATATAGATCTAGATAGACCTATAGGATAAGTAAGTAAGTCGACTAAGGCTAGGTAACACCTAAACAGCTAGGATAGTTGAAGAAGCTAATCACTATCTCTATTAGGTCCTAACTTAAAGTACCTTCTTAGGGGCTTATTAGCTTATCTTTTATGTTGTAGTTATAGTGACTTAATGAGGGGTATATAGGCTGCTATAGGACCCTTAAGAATACCTTGCCTAGGGCTATAAACACCCTATAGGCGCAAGTAGGTTAAATAAACAACCGTCAGCTAGTAGTATTATGTTTAAGAATTATAGACTACTATAGGAAGTTATCATAACACTTATGAAAAGGGCGCCCTTGAGGTTAAAGATAGGCTAGCGATATAATAATAAAAGCACTTGAAGCGAAACCTCATAGTATATATATGTGACTAGTCAGCTAAATCTATATTGAGATACAGCTAAATAGATGTTTATAGCTTTCTCAATTATAGAAAGGCAACTGTGAGACACTATATAGATATATATGTGTGTATGTATATATATATGTGTATGTTAATTTGCACCCTAATGAGGCTTAGTCTAAGGCAAATCTATGCTTGCATAAGTCCTTAGCTATAGGGAAGAGTTGTGAGAAAAATCATCCTAGTAGCAAATATGATTTAATTAGGCTCTTTCTTTAACGCTAAAATCTTACGACTAAAGTTGCTCTGCTGACTGCTAGAGAAGAGGTGAGTGAAAGATAGGATAGGCTCTTAACGCTAGGGGCTAGTTCTAGCTATCTAATAGCAGAAATATCGTAAGAACTGCTTTACGCTTGCATAACAACTGCAATAGCATATCTACTTTAGGCAGTCTATAAGTACTATATATGCTTGCTCTAATAGTATTACTTTCCTTTAAAAGAACGACGTTTATACTAAAAGCAGATGATTGATTAACGCGATAGTATTAATAACAACTTGAACTAAGATAGAAGTACTTTAGCTTTCTATAACTAGTAGACCTAATAACCTTACTGCGAGGCTTATTGCTATTATTATATATGAGATGACGATATATATCTCGTGCTGGTGGGAGTATGCTGCCTCTAAAGATATGCAGCTTCAGTAGCTTCATAAAGATAATTAATAATATAAGGTATGTGTTGAAGCTTAGGATTAAACTATTAACGTATAAGCTGAGCATATTAGCTATTTAGAGATAGAAATGTCTCCTATAGAGCTGTCTTGTGGTACTATGTTGCTAGCAGCTTTCTCTATATCGCTCTAGGGTTTAAAGATGTTAGATTCTATTGTAGACCTATAGCTAAGCTTTGCAGGCGAGATACTATAAAATTCCCTATAGAAGACGTATAGCTAGTTGCTTGATGATGATAATGTAGATATATTAGATGACGCTTTTGCTCTGTTGATAGTATTAGTAATAATAGCGGTAGAGGATATTGGTGGATAGAGTCTTAATGTGGGGGAGAGAGCGTAGCCTGAGATTTAAAGTCTGCGTAAGAGAGGTATGGAAGAAGCAGAAGAAGAAGTAGTTGCTCTTTTGAAATGAGGACGTTATATGTAACTCTAGAATTATGAAGCGTCTATGATTAGTCTTAACTCCTTAATTGTTCTAGTTATAATATATTATATATAATTAAGTTCTATATAATAATAGTTTATTAAAATATAGCTGTAATAAGATAGCACTGCTTAGGCTTAGTATTAGTGGGCTAGTAGGCTGAAAGACATATTATTAGGTCGAAAGATTAGATTATGAGCTATACTATATAACTAATCCTTAGGAGCGATAAGGGGATAGTTATACGTAGTTGCGCGGCGAGATATATTTGAACTAGTTGGAGCATGCAGCCTTATAGGCTATAAAGCCACGCAAGAGGCACTCTAGATATCATTGCGTTCGTTAGAAGAAGGAACTATCTTAAGTTATAATACTTACTAGTAGGCTTACTAGGTAAAGCTAAGCAAGTTGAGGTTAAAAATGTAATGAGAACTGATTTATTTACATCATCCTACGACTAGCTAGGATAGAGTATTAGAGAACGATCATATAGAGTCCTCTTCCTATATAGCTAGAGACTGCCTCCTCTAGATTATATATATAGGCTGTGATCTAGAAGTATTAAAACCTAGCTGTCTTATAGGCTCGTCTTATTCCTATCCTCTATACTTACGCTAGACTCTATATAATGCCTCCTCTAATACTCGCTTAAGAGGCCTATAGTATGCTCTAGATTAGCTTCTAGCTCCCTAGTGCTTTGCTACTTAATCTTATAGTATGTCTAGCCGTCTCTCTTATCTCTCCTAATAACCTTTCCTAACTAATGCTTTAGGATAAGGTTAAATTGATAGAGCGGTTATCTTTTGTAATCTGAGTAGTTATGTTGTTCGTTCTAAGTGATGATTTCTTTTGCTATATGTTGAAGTCTGAGTCTGGGTTCCTAAGTTGGTTCCTAAACCACATCATAGTAAAGTTCACTATCAATTTAGCTATGTCCCTAAATGCTTCTTACTTGCTATTCTATCGTCGAGGTATCATCTTTGTTGCTATTATGATAAGCTAATTATGTTTCCATCTAGAAGGGTTTTCAATGCTGGAACTAATATTTAGTGTCCTCAATATAAACGATATATGTTAGGTGTTAGGTATATATATATATATATATATAGTTTATTACGCCCTAGCTAAGCTATTTAAGGCTTATATGATTATCTATATATTCTCTACTTTCATTTATATCCTTACCTCTTAGAAGCCTATATAAGTTTTATCTGCCTCCATATATATTATCTTTAGTTTTATATGCTAATACTGCGGTTGCTCGTAGTGTTAGTAATAAGCTATCTTGAGGTTATCTCCTAAAGTATTTAGCGTTCTATCGTTAGCAGCTAAAGCTAGTCCTACTATCAATAGCATGAGGGTGCATAAGAGGTATCATTAGTTAGTATATTGATATAGGTAGTATGTGATCTTGCTACTAGTAAATCTAAGCATCTAGTCTCTATATACTTATAGCAAACTTAATCGTCTCTTTAACAACATCTATGCATAGTAACCAATCATTAAAGTTAGACGCGCTCTTTCCTCTGAGAAAGTATAATAGGTTTCCTCTCTATGTTTCCATCTATTGAAGCATCTAAGTTTATTATGCTGTCCACCTTATGCAACAGAAGAGAAAATGCTTAACTGATTCTACTACATACCTATAGGCGCAATGCGCTGAGGCAGTTGCTCCAATCTAGTGTAGGTACTAATTTAGTCTTGCTATGCTGGTGCGTAGTTGCGCTAGGATACTAGCTTCTTTCTACGAGAGCTCATCATACAGCTCGCGCATATGCCTTCCTAGTAAAGCCACATCAATCTTCTTTGAAAATGCTCCTACGTTATCAGGTAAAGCTCTATACTTCTGTCGCACGCTCTGCAAAGCGATCCTAAGTGCTGTTAAGTAGGCTCTAGCAGGTTGTTTCTGCAGTATCTTGTTCAGTCTTATGCTGTCCTTTGCTGCTGCTTTAGCTGCTTACGCTAGGTCTAACTCTATAGCTGATAGGAGCTAGAAGAGCGTGAACCTGTTGCCTCATCTCTATAGAGCTTATATGCTAGAGTATAGTTAGCAGACCTCTTGTTAGCCTAACTACTGCTGCAAGTTATAGATAGCTAGCATAGCTGCTTTATTGCAGGTGAACACGTAAATAGCCTAGTAGTTAAGCCTCTGCAGGACAGACTTTACTGCTTCTACCAGCGCCACCAGCTCTACTATATATAGGTTTAGCTCTATTCCCAGGCTGAGTGTGCGCGAGGCTGTTATCACGCTGCTACCCCCTCTAAGTGATATAGGCAGCATTATAACCGTTCCGTAGCCTATAACTCTGTTTCTTGCCAAGCTCCCTATCGCTATCCTCACTACCTACCTAGACTAGATTACCTTAATAGCCTTAACTACGTCGTCATCAACTACTATATCGATATAAGCTTCCTATAAAGTTATTAGATACCCTTCAATAGTCTCCAGCTTATTAAGCGGTTAGTCGCAATAAGCCTCTGCTATCAGCTAGAAGGGTGATAGAAACCATCTAAAGGCTACAGCCTATAGACGTTAAAGCAGATAGGTCTTAAGAAGGCTTCGCATCTATACCTAGAACGTCGTTAATTTCCTATTATATCTCTCTTACGCTAATTATATGCTTGCCTCTGCTTTAGCGACCGCTATAGCCACTAAGTTAAAGGTTCCTATAATCGCTTAAGCGCTAATCCTCTATACTTAGTTGATCACCCTCATCTGCGCTACGCAACATCTATATCTCCAGACGTTTAACATATAGTCTATCATTAGTGCTACAGCTGTAACAAAAAGCTGTCTAGCTGTCGCTAGAGACAGACCTTTAAGTCGCCTAAGCCCTAAGACAGCCTCCAGCCCCTTTATCGTCGCGTCTACGATATGCTTTTCAAATCGTAGCTTCATATCTATTATCACCCCTAGTACCTTAACGTAGTCCTTTAGTTAGACCTATAGTATTAATCATATTTGCTTCCTCTTAGCAACACTCTTAATCTTTCTAAACTTAACCTACATAGGTTAGGCTGAAAGTTAATCTTACTGTGTACATACCACTATGATTGATAGTAGGAGAATGGCTGCTGTTGAAGCTGGTCTTAGCTACTTCTAGGTAGCCCTCAATTACATGCTATCACTCACACTGTCGCCCACTATCCTATCCCTATATTTTGCTTATAAATAAGTCGCTATAGCTATTACTAGAGGTTTATAGGGGTCTATCACAACATCTTTTAGCTTCTCAAATATTGTTAATATTTGCAAAAGAGGAAGTGACATATGCACAATACTATATAGTACATGCTATATTCCTTAATTGAGCAATGCAGATAGTATAGTAACAAACTAAACAGCATATATAAAAACCTTTGAAACCTTCTGTTGCTTAGAAAGCGCGTAGCTTAGAGAGCATGCGTCTTATCGCGCGCGATATAAACACCCTATACCTTCCTATAGCTGTTTATTATGATTTAGAAGACTATAAATAAGCAAAAAGCCCCATAATAGAGTAGCGTTAGTCTATTTGATGACTAGACGTAGTTATAAGCATTAAGCTTAGTATCATAGAATCTTCATAATGCGTAAGCTGCCTAAGGTTAGAAAGCCTTCCAGTAATGCATAGTATAAGCAGCCTCTACAGCCGTTTTTTAGCACTAGAGATCCTAGTCTGGTCGCTAGTAAGGTAGCCTAAGCGCTAAACTCCACTATCTAAATCTTATAGAGGCTAGCTATAGCTAAATACTACACCTTAAAATCACATATAGACGCCTTGCTAATTCTATAGTTACCTAATTTTATGCCTAAGAGTTGCCTATTTACCTTCTACCCCCCTAGTTAGTCTAGTACTCGTTTAAGTTTAACAACAATTAGGCTACCACTCTAGTGGTGATAGGGACCTAATGCTTCTAATTAGCTATAGATTCAGCAATCCGCTTAAAGAAGTATTATGATTTTAAGGGGTGCGCAAAATCCCTATAGGCATAAGTATAAGGTCCTATAGGAATGCTGCTGAGATGCATAAATAGTCTAGCTTGCTGCCTAGATCCTTTAATTCCTTTTTCAACGCCCTATATCTATAATTGTTTCTAACATTTTGCATATGCAACCTATAATATATAGCATGCATATTAATAGTCTTCTTTGCAAACTAAACGCTGCGTCTTATGTGGCTAGGCTACCTGCTATGTTGCTATCTATATATGTAGCGTTAGTAGCTAAGATATACTATATGATAGGATTTTCTCTTAAGTCTGGAGCTTCTGCTTCTTTTTAGGGGGGTATAACACTAGGTATGATGTATAACTTACTGCGCAACAGTTGATACTTACTTACTAATAATTACTATAGATGCTAGGCTGAGTACTATAGAAGCTAACCTTATAACCTAGGCAATATGTGAGAACCTTTCTAATATTAAAGCGATAACTATTGCATATAAGTTAAAGATTGATTTAAGTATTAAGAGAATCCTTACGCATTAATATGACCTTAGTGATGATACTTATTTCTATATGTATGTCTATTAGGAGGGAGGAATAGAGAGCTAGGTGCTTAAGATCTATATCTAGAAACATTATGCGCTAACTCTGTTTGCTTACTAGAACTCTATAGAGGGCGGATAGGAAGGCGTTATAGAAGATCTAGGGTTATAGCATATCTTCTATATTATTTCCTATAAGAGAGTGTTTAATAGTAATATCTGCTTCTATGTCGCTTAGGTTAGATCTCCTTAATGTTTATAGGAGGTAGAAGTAACTATATAGGATGCTGATAGCAGACTTATAGAATAGTATTAGGACTCTTAAGATAGCTATAGAAAGGTAGTGAGGAGGTTTATTAAGGCTAAGAACTTTTTTAGACGTAGAACTTAAGCGATAGATAGCAAAAGCAAAGTGAAGTAGATATACCTTAGTTAAGCCTAACGTTATATTGCTAATAAGTAGAGGAAGCTGAAACCTAGGTATTAAGGTATATAGCTAGGGAATATGTTGAGGTAGTAAGAGGAGGACTAGCTAGTATGCATTAGTTGTGAGAGGATTTGAGGTAATATATTACTTCTCTATCTTTAAAGTTATATACGTCTTAAAGATATGCTAAGTAACCTTTAGAAGTAGCAATATAACCTGCCTAAACTTATTATATTCTATGATCTAATTATGTATCTGCAGCAAACTTATGATGTAGTCTTATGAATATCTTCTATATAAATATAGCGACCTTGTTAAGCATAGTTTAAGAATATGTACTGCTACTCTATCTAACTAGAATTACTATTTATTATCTAGCCTTATTCTTATTTCTACTCCTGCTGCTAAAGATGAGCTTTGCTAATAAATCTATAGTTGCTTTGGTGTTTGCTAGACTAGCTGTGATGCGTTTGATCCTGCTTTATTTAGAATATGCCTAAATACTCTTATAGTTAAGGCGACTTACTAGTTATTCTGCTAGCTATTATGTTCTCTTTAGGTTTCCCTAGCTTGCTGTAGTTAGTTAATAAGATTGTCTAGACTTTTAGTTAAAGTACTCCTATTATTAGTAAGTATACTCTAGCATTATATGCGATTATATTTATATAGACCTATTTAGCTTTATGTTAGGCGTCTTAATGTTTATAATAGAGCTATCTTTAGGTTAGTTATTAACTAAAGCTAGGTTGCCCTCTTAGTGTAAACTTACCTTGAGGAACCTCTTGCTTGTTCTTCAAAAAGTGCTAGCAGCCTATCGATATTAATTGATTTAGGCGACTAGGAACTCTGCTGCGTATCTGCAACGTTGAATTGAGAGGGTCTAGCTGCTAGCTAACTAGTAGGGTGTTGATAACTGTTTTCATAGGCTAAAGAGATCCTAGGTTGCCCTAAAAGGCTATCTAGGGAGGGCTATATGTAGGTAAGTTGCTATCGATATAGCGAATGACTTGCCTGCGTATATGTTAGGAGAGGCGGGCGTTAGGATATTTCAGCTTAGAGTTGTAGGCTATAAGTGTGAGGAGAAATCTTATAAGCAGCGATAGGCTTCGTTGTAATAGATAGATAGCTAGCCTAATCTAAGATAATATAAAGAGAGTTTATAACTATTAAGATAGAATTAGTCTGCCTTTTTATAGATCTTTAGCGATAGCTAAAGTAAGGTAATACTATTAGGCTTTTCTGTAGTAATTCTACTAAGCAAAATAAAGAGATTGTTGTTATGTTATAAGCGATCTAAGTTGTTCTTTAGCTGCCTAGTTAGCTTTATTAGTCTTGCTAAACTACGTATTAAGGTCTTGCAACTAATATACTCTACTGTTAAGGATAATTGCAAATATAAACCCTAATTGCTATGTAAGGTCTCCCTAGCTAAGTAGAAGAGGATAAAACATATTGCTTAGTAATGCTTTTGTTAGCAAGTTGCCCTGAGGTGTTTATATAGATGTTCTGCTATACTATAAAGTCTAGTTGTAATAGTTTGAACTGAAGTTGCCGCTATTCTAGACAGGTCTATTAAAGGTAAGTAGGAGCATGCATATATATTAAGATATATCAGAAGTTAGCAGAGGAATGTAGGTAAGTTAAGCTGTTCTAATAGGGAAACCCTTTCTAGTAATATCTAGTCTCTATCTTGCAATAAACTTATGACTTAGGATGTTTCTCTTGATAGTATTCTTACTGTGAGGGGATATATACGATAGATAGATTTAAAGCTTAGCAGCTGTTAGTACTCTACCTTAAGACTAATCTAGACTAGTATTAGCTATATGTAGTTAGGTTTAAGGTATATTGCGATCTATCTTTAATGGCCTAGCGTACTAACAACATAACGCTATTTTGCTATCAGTCTAGAAAAAAGGCTATATTCTAAAGACCCTGATGATTAGTAATAGACTAGCTAGTCTGGAGTTATTGCAAATATTATCTGTTATTTCACAGCTTAGAAGCAGAGCGGAGAGTTAAGGCTAGGGTCGCTTAGCCGTCTAGGGAATTTTTATAGGCAGGCTCCCTACACCTAACCCCTCCTAGCAAACCTTAATCTAAAGGGTCCTTGCTTAGGTCTAGCTATGAAAAGAAAGGTCTTGCTGTCTCTCACCTTATTATATGTAAGCTGTCTTATTGATTAGCTAACACCTGCTAATATTGAGGAGGACCTTTAAAAGGGTGATCGTTAGCTTTAATTATAATTAGCTGAGTGGCAGAAGAATAGCAGCTAGATAAAAATTGATAGAGACTACCTATAGTTGCTATTAGTATTAAAAACGATTGATTTCTAGCTTCCTTATTGTTAGCATTATAGTAAGCCTAGCCTAGTTGCTAACCTTAATTCAGCTGAACGTTATATATCAACAATAAGATACTACCTATAGTGCAAGGCGTCGTTACGTCTAACTTATTCATTCTCATATTTATCCTTCATTTTCTTAGCACTATTATAGCTAACACTGAAAACCGCATAGCAACATATAAGATGCAGCTGATAGATGTTTGTCTGTAATGTACCCTTCTAACCGCCCTTATGCGCTGCTAAAGGCATCCTCTTTTTAGACTAGCAGCTATTACAACATAGGGAACATTAATGTTAACTACAAACCATAAAAGTTAATACCCTCAATAGACTATCATCTAGACGAATTAATAAAGATACTTACACTATCCTGCATAGGAGAAGATGTTACTAGCTAGCTAGGAGGTAAGAGAGCATTCCCTTTACTAGTAAAACCGCATAAAGGAAAAGCTTATATATCTAGGTCTTAGTCTAGAACTAGCTCTATGCCCTCTACCCTTCTCGCATAAGCGTTATCAAACTAGCCTTCTACGCTTATGTAAATTAGATATCCCTTAGCAAGGTATGCTGTTAATATTTATAGTCTAGTAGTCTCATCCTATTAGATCTTCTAGGGGCTTTTCTAGATCTACTACTCCCCTCTCTACCTCCTAAAGGTCTATATCGTTAGCAGCTTATAGCTACTAAAACTACCCTCCCCTCTTAACGCTAGCTTTATAGTACTATTATAGACCATAAGACCTAGCACTAGCTATTAGAGGCTATCCTATAGATAGATTCCCTATAAGCCTTCCGTCTAGCGCAGCAGCCTCTCATTAAACCTATAGCAACATAAAGTATACTAAAGAGTAGATTAACTTTATTGCATATTTTCGCTATGATCTTAGCCTGCTATAGAAAGCTGTTAAAGCAAAGTATGCTGCTATCTTCCCTAGAGATACTAAGCTGAGGTATAGACGTAAGACTTTAGGTTTATAAGGTATCTATTATCGCTAAGATATATAGCTCCTAACAAGAGATAATTATAGTTTCTTCTAATTTAGTAGCAGTAACAACCCCTACCTCTCTGCATAGGAGAGAAAGGCTACCCTATCGAACAGTCTACTAGCTACACATCCTAAGTAAGCTATTAAGTACATATAGGTTTCACTTAAGTATAAGCGACTATATAAGAGCCTTTATACGTAATCCCTCCCTCCCTCTGTTCCACCCCACCTTTGTTTTTGTTTTTTTCTTCTCTCCTCTCTCTCTCTCTTTTCTCTTCC